>CDFA01023231.1:0-16542 GCA_000826305.1 Acanthamoeba healyi | reverse complement strand
ACAAGTGAGCCAGCGTATGTCACGCAAGCGCAAGGAGGCGGAAGCCCGAGGGAAAGAGGCAGAGGAGGTGAGTGGTACGTTGGGTGACGCCCAAGAGAAGCGCAAGAAGCGCAAGAAGCACACGAAGGAGGGAAACAAAAAGGAGTTAACTCCGTGCCTGCCGGACGACCCCAACCTCCTCAACATCATCCTCGACTATGCCCTCCACGCCCAGGCCGGCGAGGTATCGCCCCTCTTCCCCACACTCACCCACGATGTACCAGTCATGGCCTGACTGACGAGACAGTTACGCAGGCGAGGCACGGCGGACTGGACCACCCGCTGCGTGGTGTGAACAGGGCGACGAGGCAGGCGTGGCTGGCCCACCCGATCAGCCTCCCATTCCGCCTGCGCCTCCACCTCGCCCCCTCCTCTCCCGCTGCTCGCCTGCCTCTCGCCCAACGAGTACGCACACTCACGCGCGCACAACACACGACACACGCACACGGCATGCGTGCCAACGATCATGATCGTACTGTGTTTGTTGTTGTTTCAGTTGGTGCTGGTGGCCATGCTCGAGAGCGCGGTGTCCAGCTTCGCGTACGAGGCGAAGGAGGAGAAGAAAGAGAGGCGAAAGGCCATGGCCTGCGCCGAGGACCGTGACCAGCTCTTGCAGGGCGTAAACGTCCCCTTCTCCCAAACATGTGCGTGTGTGCGATGTGCCAATCCATCACTCCTTGTGTGTGTGCGTGCGCGTGCGTGTGTGGAGCCAACAGGTGGATGACTGGGTGAACAAGAGGAAGAAAATGCTCAAGAAGAAGGGCTGCATGGACAAGAAGGCGATCCAGAAAGAGATCTCCCGGCTGCAGATGGAAGCCCGCCAGCTCGTTGGCCGCGCCACCGACGTGGAGATAGCGAGTACCCGCCGACCCAACCCGCATTGACCTGCACTTGTACCTACACTTAACTAACACGAGTTGCACTACAACAAGACGTGCACACGTACGCTGGCCAGGTCCACTGCTGGTACCAGTACCGGGTCAGGTTCCAGATAGGAGGTAAACTCGCACCCCCCTCTGCTTGATGCCCTAACCTGAGCACTCACACGATACATACATGACCTTGCAGGTGAGGAGTTCAGGACGACCAGCGGAGAGAGCGTGAGCACCCTGTGCCCTCTTGAAGACGAAGTGGTGATGCCCGTGCGTCTCCCTGTCCCCATTCCGCACCTCACGCCACACACGCGACACACACACGCGACACGCACGCACACACTCACACAAACGCATGCGCTAGTCACTGGAAGAGCTGGAGGAGCTGCGGGAGGAGTGGAAGACGCCGCTGGAGGCTGACATCCTCCACGACCTCTTTGGGTTCCTGCTGCGTTTCGGGGAGTTGCCCCAGGCCTACAACTTCCGCGTCACCCTGTCAAGCGATGAGGACCAATAGACCCTGCGTCGCTGCTCACATGCACGCTCACACGCACTGACTAGAGGTGTAGTGTGAAGTTTAGTTGTTTGTGCAAAGTTCAATAAATAGCAGGTGGGCCAAAGGAGGTGTGTGTCTGTTCTGTTCACAAGTCCATGGAGCAGCACCAGGCCGGTACAATCGTTCCCGTTCCTGTACATACAAAGGAACAAACAACATGTTGTGAGTTTAACTCGTGCGCGAGATCACCACAGGTGCCTGACACGTTGCACACGTGTGCGGCGAGTGGGCGTCGCGTACCGTCTCGCCAGCCGATGGCAGCAAAAATGGGTGTGCCTGTCGGCAGATCGGTGAAGGCTGGCCCCTGGGACTTGCCTGTTACGACGTGGGGCACGAGGGAACAACGTCAGCAGGATGACGCGGACCTCACTCGCTCGTGGGAGCCAGGCGTGGCAAGTACCGTTTTTGTAGAAGGTGAGGTGGCCTTGCTCAAGATCGAGTAGCACTCCGATCTGATCGCCCACGCCGTACGCCTCGCCATAGGCCGTGCGCACACCGCCCCTGATGAACACAGCACGCACGCGCGTTTGATGTCAGTCAACGACAGCGCACGCACGTCCGAACGAAGCGAAGTCAAGTACCGTTTGCGTTGAGCGGCGGCCTCGTAGGCCCAGGCATCGGTCGACGCGCCCAAATAATTGTCAAGCTGGGTTGAAGGGAGGGACTTGAGCACGACTCCGACCGAGAACTCTTGTCCATTGACCTTGATCTCCCAGTAGTGCTTCCCCGTAGAGAAGCCCGCCGAACCAATCGCCAGCGAGTACCATCCCGCCTTGACCTTGCGCGCCGTGCGTCCCTTGTCCTGTGCACACGCAAGCGTCAGCGAGTGCATGTGTGTGTGTGTGTGTGTGTGTGGCGGCAGGGTTATACCTCAACTAGAATGTTTTGGCCGTGCCAAGTGGGGTCCCATAGGAAGTAGGTGTGGTACTTGCGCCGCCGCAGACGCGGGTTCTCCTGTTCCTTCCCGAGCAACAGCGACAGACTGTCCTCGTCGTCGCCCTCGCCGTCGGGGACCTCCTTGTCGGCCACCACGCCGTCACGCAGCAGAACGTGATGTCTGAATGCCTCGTAGAGCAGGTTGGCCGGCACCAGACCCGTCTTCTCCGCCTCCTCAAGGCCTTCGGGCATGCCATGCACGCGCACGCGTATGAAGAGTTAGCAAGCGCATGGCCTGCACGAGGGAGGAACAGGAGAACACACCTTGGGCCGACATCATGGGAAAGCGGATGTGCTCCATGAGCGACGCCAGGCGGGAACGCAGAGCATCAGTGAGGGCAGGCGAACTCGAGGCCACCTCCAATGGCGACGACGACGACGACGACGTCGATGAAGACGAGGACGACGACGAGGAAGAGGCGAGCTCGGGTCGTTCGCGTACAAGAGCGGCGCGGCCCCAGTCGAGGAGAGCGAGGAAGAGCATGTACTCGTCGCCCACGCTCAGGCGGTCGCTCATGAGGATCTGGGCGAGCACGGGCTCGGGCAGCTTGCGGAAGCCCGCCCGGTTGTGCTTGAGCAGCTTGGAGAAGTTCTCCTCGATAAAGTACAGGCACTCGAGCGAGATCTGCTGCCTGTGCTTCGTGTAGGTCTCGGCGAACAGATCAAAGGCGTTCTCCTGCGATATCACCTTGCGTACGTATTTCTGTGTAGCAGACATCGACATTTGACATCAAAAATGAGTCGCTACTCGAATTTGTGATCTTGCGATGGATCTGGCGCTACTCGCGAGTAGAGGCTTCAAGTAGAGACTCGAGATGGTGCACGAGAGATGGGGGCGGTATAGGCAGAGGCAGAGGCAGAGGCAGGTGTGCACACGTACATCGAGACAGAGGCCGGCGAGGGCGGGCACGTCGAAACGTTCGGCGAGCTCGAGCAGATGCAGACCGCTCTCGGTGGATAGGCCGCCCGAGGGCAGCGCTCCCGCATAGGCGAATCGAATCAGCCTGCGAAAGGCCTGCGGATCGACGTCGGGCAGCTCCAGCTCGGCCATCTGCGCCCCCTGCGCCTGCGAGGGCTGTACGTTCTGCTGCTGCGTAGAGAGCAGCATGGCGCGTAGGATGGGGGAGGCAGCGGCCAGGATGGCCCGATGCGCGGGTGCGGGCTCGCGCTGGGGCCCGAGGTAGAGCACGACGTCGCTGAACCACGCCCCTGGGTCGTTGGCCATCGTGGCCAGGCGCGTAGAGAGGTCGAGCAGATTGCGTTCGCGCATGGCGCGCTTCTTGTCCCGCCTGTTGGCGTTCGTCGTTTCCTGCCGCAGGGCGGTCACCGCCAGGGCCACATCGAGGTGGGGCGACACGTTATCCTCCATCTCATCCAGATCCATTCTCTCTTCTCTTCTGGTCTTCTTGGCTGACCCAGAGAATGATCTTTTTGGCGTTCAGTAAATCTGTGAAAATCGAGGTATTGTTTTATGTCGACTGCCAAATCCTGGTTGGTTCATGCAGCCTGTGCATTTGTGTGGTTTCTTGGCCCCTGCACTGCACTACATGCAGATGGCCAACACCACTGTGTGAGGTGCATGTGCCCTCTTGCTATCTCAGCCAAGGCCTGGTTCGTAGAGTAATTAATGTTGATGTTGGATATGTGGCCATTTACACAATGGTCACCAAGGCAAGAATCCTTGGACATGTACAATGGGGTGTGGATGTGATTACAATTGTGAGTGTAGAGGGAGGGAATCTGGGCTACATGGGCTTGGCGCGCTGGTAGGTGATGTCTGATCGAAGGATGTACTTTTGCTGGCCTTCAGAAGTGTGAGGTGCTCCCTCGTGTCGGTGGTTGAGCTGGCCGGCCTGGAAGAACACGAGAGCCATCCCGGTCTTGGGGACCACACGCACCTCGTCCCTCCGCGGCGTGGCGGTGCCGGTGATGCCGCCTGGGAAGAAGATAGTCTCTCCTCCCTCAAAGCCATCATTGAGGTACACAATGAACGTCAACTGGGTTTGCTGGATGTGTGCAAGCGAGCAAGGCGCAGTTGGTCAGTCACAGGGCGTGGTCACCGTCACAGCAGGCTCCGGCGCGTACCTCGTTGACGTTGCGCATGAAGCCTGCGTCAAAGTGAGGACCAAACTTTTGGCCTACGTCGTACTTGTTGAAGCGCCATCGCTCATTGACCGGAGCCTTACGCTTCAAGCTCCACTCTTCTCCTGCACCATACAGACAAGCGAACGCGTGAGCCACGCACACGATCGCTGGTAAGACCACACGATGCGTGTGTACAAGATCGCGGGGCCGCACGTACCGTACACGGTGACCTGTTGAGGAAGGTGGTCGACCACGCGCTCGTTGACGACGTCGCAGTCCAACGCGTGGGCGTCCCACAGCACGCGCCAGCTGTCCCGGATCTGCTTCGTCCGGTCGTTGCGCTGGCTCGTCTTGTAGTCGCCGCCCAACACCGTCAACGGCGAGGGCTGCATAATAAATAAATAATAAATAAAAATCAGAAAACATTCCAAAACATTTTTGAATAATAATATAATATAATATAATATAAATAATAAATTAAAAGTTGAAATACTAAATTAAATTAAATAAATAAATGGAAGACGTGCCTCGTAGCCCATGGAGGTGGAGAGGTCGATGTACTGCTGGCATTCGGCGGGGGTGAGCACGTTGTGCAGCAGGAAGGCGCCGTCGACGCCCTCCAGCTCCTCCCGCACCACCGGCGGGGCGTCCTCGTCGAACACGACCTGTCGGTCCGTAAAGCGGAGCAGGTCGTCCACCTTGAACGTGGCGTCCGTTCCCTTGGGACCGCCCTCAGCAGGAGGGGGCGACGACAACACCACCGTCGGACCAACCCTCACGGCGGTCTTGGAGGAGAACAGACCCATGGTGATGTGGTGTGATGCAAGCTGGTGTGGGCAAAGAAATTTAGTTTCGTTGCTCGGCGGGCGGGTCAGCTGCAAACCCACCACCAACTAAAACTATTCGCCTAAACGGACGGCAACTGCCGCCCGTAGCCAGAGACGGCGTGAGCGTGATGACCGTCGTGCCCGTGTGATGATGTAGCGAGGTGTGTGGTGAACACTTGTGCCCTATTTAAATCTCTCTTCCTTTCACAGCTGGTGGCGTGGGGGGCCACTGAGAGTTTTACACCTTCTCCTTGTCGGGGTCGTACTCGAAGGGCTCGGGCGGGTTGGGCTCGTCGCCTTCGTCTTCCTCTGAGTCGGCCGTGGGCGGCTTGGCGGGGGTCACGAGCTCGACGGGCTCGCCCGACTTGTTGTCCTTGAGGAGGACGATGCCCAGCACGCTCCTCTTCTTCACGGGCGTATAGCGCTCGTCGACGTCAAACGTTATCCGCTCGAGCTGAGGAATGGTCACGCGCGCGGGGTTGGTGAGGATCTCAAAGGTCGGCTCGGGCTTCTTCTCCTCGGCCTCCTTCTTCTTCTTCTCTTCCTCCTCGGCGGCAGCCTTCTTCTTCTTCTCCTCTTCCTCCTCGGCCTTCTTCTTCTCCTCCTCCTCGGCGGCGGCCTTCTTCTCCACATCCATCTCGTCGCCACCGGCCTTGCCCTCCTTCTCCTTCTCCTTTTGTCGCTGCCTGATCTTGGCCTTCTTGGTGATGGAAAGCTCGGCCGTTCGCAGCTTCTGGGGCGTCTTGACCGCGGGCGGCTGCACCTTGGGCGGGTAGGCAAAGTGAGAGGGCGGCGCGTTGCTCTTGAACTTGAAGACGGGCATTTTGAGGTCGTCGTTGAGGCCGATCACGGCCGTCGGGGTGAAGCTGAGGCAGAGGAAGTGGGCCAGCGGGTGCCAGTACCAGTACTGGGTGAAGAGGGCAAGACCGACGATGGCCGGGATGTCCGTGTGGCCAGCGACAGACTGCGGCCGGATGGTGCAGTTGCGGCCACCGCAGTCGATGATGCCCGACGCGAGGCAGGCGCCGAACTTGGCCATGATGTCCTCGTGTTTGTCCGACACCTTCTCGGCGAACAGCTTTCGCACCTTCTCCACGCGCGGCTCCTGCGCCTTGGAGGTCTGCACCAGCACCATCGCCAGAGCGATGAGCGCGCCCTGCCTGACAAAGTCGACGGGGTCGTTCGCGAGAGGCTCCAGCAGGTCGACAGCGGCCTTGAGACCGGTGCCAGCGCACGAGATGCCGACGGCAAGGGTGGCACCGTAGCGGACGTGGGGGTTGTAGCTCTCGGCGAGGAGAGACACGAGCTTAGGGCACTGCTCGGGCTGCTTGAAGAGAAGGAAGCCCAGAGCGATGACGGCAGCGCGGCGCACGTCGTTCGACACGTCGCTCACGGCCACGTGAAGGAGACGACGAATGGCAGCGTTGTTGGCCGTTCCGCAGTAGGCCAGCGCGATGGTGTACATGGCGCCGTATCTGAGGATGGGATCCTTGTCGAGGGTGAGCTGCTCGATCAGGGTGTCGGCTTCCTCCTCGCGACCGCACATAACGAGCGCGATACCGATGGCCAGACCGCGGATGATCTTCTCGTGCTGGGTATCGTGGGCGTAGGCCAGCATGTCCTCGAGAGCCTGGTCCGAAGCCGAGCCAAGCATCAAAAGACCCATGGCAATACCTGCAGCCTCGCCAGCAACAGCGCTGTCGGTGTACAGCACATTCTTGAGGTCCTCAAAGATCTCTGCAGTGCCGAAGCCAGATGTGTTAGTGTAACTGATCACTCTCGCTCGCAGCTGAAGAAGGGTCAACGCGCGTACCAGTGTTCTGGGTAGCCATGGCGGCGACACCAAGACCAAGGCAAGCGCCATGCTGGACGATCTCGTTGGTGCCCGCGTTCAGCAGAGCCTTCTTGAGCTCCGTGGTGATTTCGTCGCCATGGTTGGCGTGGATGAGACCAAGCGCAAAGAGCGCACCTCCCTCGGAGTAGGGCGACGAAGCCGCAGACTGAAGAAGGCGCGATCGAAGAATTAACCTTGGTTAGTGCCTTGACCACGAGAAAGGCTTCACACTGTACACCAGCACTCGTGAGATGACGAACCTGCTGAGGGAGGTAGGGAGCCAGGATGGTCATGCTCTCCTTGTGGTGACCCTTCTGAATGACACCCAAGCTGGCCGTGGCGGTGAACTTGGACCAGTTAGTGGCACGAGCGAGCCACTCGAGGTGGTCACGCAGGAAGAAATCGTTGGTGGTGCCAGCCTGAGTGAACGCGTGGGAGATGATGATCGAGGAGTAGACGACCGAGCTGCGAGACTCCATCGCCGCCTTGATGTTCTTCAGCACGAGCTTGTCGGTGTGATTGTTGCGGTGAAGGAACTCGAGGAAGAGGTTGATCGACATGGTGCCCGAGAGGATCACCTTCATGTTGTCGAGACGAGAGGCGGCCTACAGTAGTCGCAGGAGAGGGTGAGGACGAAGTCCACTACACTGTGGTTCAGGATGAGAGTCAAAAGACGTACCGGCTTGGCGTCACCCTTCTCCTCCTGCATGGGGTCTGAGTCGGTGCCGCTCGAGGGAGAGGAGCCCTTCTCTTCCTTCTTCTTCACCATCTCGTTGTAGTATTCCTGGATCCGCGCCTGCTCGGCGTCGGCCTCCACACCAGAGCCGATCGCCTTGCGCACCTCACCGCGGAACTGCTGCGAGGCGTTGTGCACGAGATCGAACGCGATCTGGTACGCGACGAGCAGCTCGTCCTGCAAATGGCACGATCGAATCGACATGAACACGCAGCCCTTAAGCCAGAACATCCAACACACAGAGAGAAAGCGCGAGTGCAAGAGAGAGAGAGAGAGAGTGTGTGTATACCTCAGTGCCAGTGAGCAGCGCGCCGAGGATGTCCGAGACGCCCTTGTGGTCGTCCAAGAAGATGAGGATCTCGCAGATTCGGATCCAGTCGGGGGTGGCCAGTTCTCTGTACAGCTTCACCAAGATCCGCAGCACGACCTGCCTAAAGTCGCGGGTGATGACGTCCATGCAGATCTTGAAGCAGTAGTTGAGCATGTCTGTCACTTGGCCCGATTTCTTAATCGTCTCCTCTATCCTGTCCACTCGCCTCGATTCCAACGCGATGCCCAACGCGTACTTGTACTCGCCCATGTCGTAGCTTCGATCGAACACCGTGTCGACCAGCTTCTCGAGGTCCTTGAGCGGCACCTCCTGCTCTTTTGTCTCATGCTCCACCCGCTGCCTGATGTACTCATCGATGCACTTGGCTGTTGTTGTGCGCGTAGAGGTCAGATCGTGAAATGTGGAAAGCATTACGCGCAATCTGCAGATCTGCAGGCTGAGGGGATCGCGTACAGGTGAGCGTCCTCACAAACTCAGAGTCCTCCTCGATGTTGAAGAGCTTGCCCGCAGACAGCGCGTAGATCATGGCCGACTTGAACGAGCCGATGTGGTAGTAGACCTTGGAGGCCACCAGCGCGGCGAGCTCTCTGGCCTCGAAGCTCTCGCTTTCGTTCAGCACCTCACTACACGCACACGGCACATTGAGAAATGGAACTCTCCCCGCCCCCCCAGATCTCGGCCCACCAGATCCAGTGCAGGATACAAGCAAGGATGGGATGGGTCAAAGCGTACATCTGCTGGATGTTGTCAGAGATCTCGGGCCAGAACTCATCGACGATGTTGTCGAGCTTCTCGAGCGCGTAGACCTTGAGCTTGGGCTCAGACTCTTCGAGCAGAGCGAGCAAGCCGCTGGCTGATGTGAGTCCAGTGGCCATCTTCTTCCTCTTCCAGCTGTTTGCTTTTCTTTTCTCTAAAATTGATGCGTCCTACTCTGCGCAGTCCTGTGTGATCTCTGTGCCGATCGATCTCTCGCTCTCTTGTGTGTTGGCCGTTCGTGCCGACTTGGCTTGCCAGCACGTCCAGCAAAACCCTGCGTGGGCCATCCGCGTAGTGTCGACATTAATATTGAGAGAAAATCGGAATAAACGCTAAAAAGAAAAACGTAAAGAAAATACACGCACACGCGACGTTGGCGGACAAGGGTGATGTGGTGATGAAGATTGCGAAGCGTTTGGTTACGTTTGTTTACTAGTGATGCCAGTGGAGTGCTGATGTTGTCCGCGCATCGGGCGCAGCAGCAGATCCGTATGTACAAGTTTCCTTCTCTCTGATCGGGTACTAAGCCAAGTTCCTTCATTCTTCGAGGGTTCGCTCGACGCAGACTCGCACGCGCCTGTTGTACTCCTTCTTGTCGCTGACGAAGAGGCGAGCGGCCTCTGGGTTGGCTGGACTGTCCGGGTTGGGATCCGTGAATAGGCTCGTGATGCTTGTGAGCAGGCTTGCCACCGAGTAGACCTGTCCTTCCCCACATCGCCATCATCAAGCGCATTCACGACAAGACAGGTGAGCGATCATGCTGGATTCCATCGGAGCGAGTGGCGCCGTACGGGAGTCCATTTGTCCTGAATGATGTCGAGGCACAGGCTACCATCGCCAAAGACTGTCAAGCCAACGGGTAAGTTGATCAGACGTAGCACGCACGCGCGACAACGCGGAGTGAGATAGAGGGCACTCGCAGGAGGTGTGCTTACCATTGGGATGGAAGATGTGTTGTGTGAACTTGACCTTGGGCGGCTTCTGAGGGTACTCCTCGGAGAAGACCAACTTCAACTGGAACACACCACCTAGGGTGGGGAAGACGCAAAAGCTTGGTCCAGTCGTGACCCTACGCAGAGGCGAGGCGAGAAGAACGAAGCGCGAGCACGGCCAACGTACCTTCCCACGAGGTCTCGTAGGGTCCAAAGAGAGTGGCATTCCCTACACGGAGCGCACACATGGTGAGCAGCGAGCCACTACTTGCGTGAGGAAGAGGCGAATACGCACAAACAAATAGATTGTCCTCATTCACCGGCCCAGCGTTCCATCCCTAGGCGAGACCCGGGTCAGTTATGTTGTGGCCTTTTTTTTTGGAGATTGGCAAGGAGATGGGCACGATGCTTCTGCAAGAGATGGAGGGGCGACTGATTGGTACCTCCTCTTGGCAAGACCTGAGATCGCTTAGCAGGCGCAGCACTGCCGACGTTGGTCCTGATCGGTTCATTGAGTGGATGGATGGATGGGATGTACACTACACGCGAATTGAGAAGAGGGGCTGTTATCGATGAATGGATCCGATCTTTGATTGATCTGCCGCTACTCGATCTTGCGCTGAAAAAACTGAGTTTTTGAAGCCGGGATAAATCAAGCTTTGCCGTTCCTTGACGGAAACATGGAAATGCACAGAATATAGCGAGAAATTTGAAAATATGCGAAACACGCTTCGATCAACTCCGTTCGAGGAAGACCGGCGCTACGGCGAGTAGTGCGCTGCCGGCCGAGACATTTGTTCGCTCAGCGCCCGGATCGATCACAAGCCGCACGTACACGCACACAGACATTGCAAAATGCTCCGCCAGGTCACTGCTGCTCCCTACGCCCGCGCTGCTGCGCGCGGCACCGCCCGCTCTGCCTCGTCGCAGAGGCTCTACGCGAGCGTCACCGGAAAGGAGATCAAATTCGGCAGCGAGGCCCGCTCGCTGATGCTGCGCGGTGTCGATTCCCTGACCGATGCCGTCCAGACCACTCTCGGCCCCAAGGTACAGTATCCAACACGAGGCCCTTGCGCCTTAATCTGAACGCGCTATGCAGCAGTACGTGACATTTTGCCGATCAGAAATTAAATTTTCATCCTTCGATTGCACGCACAGGGCCGCAACGTGGTGCTCGAGCAGAGCTTCGGCCCGCCCAAGATCACCAAGGATGGTGTCACCGTGGCCAAGCACATCGAGTTCAAGGACAAGTACATGAACATGGGCGCCCAGCTCGTGCGCGGCGTCGCCAGCAAGGCCAACGACGTGGCCGGTGATGGTACCACTACCGCCACCGTGCTCGCCCGCGCCATCTTCTCCGAGGGCACCAAGGTGGTCGCTGCCGGCATGAACCCGATGGACGTCAAGCGCGGCGTCGACCAGGCCGTCGCCATCGTCGTCGGCGAGCTCAAGAAGCTTGCCAAGAAGGTCACCACCACCGAGGAGATCAGGCAGGTCGCCACCCTCTCTGCTAACTCGGACGATTCGATCGGTTCCCTCATCGCCACCGCCATGGAGAAGGTCGGCTCGCAGGGCGTCATCACTGTCACTGTACGTTTCACCTCAAATCTCGAGAAATTAATTCTGCATCGAAAATTGCGCCGAAAATCGTGCGCGCGATTAGCTCACTGCGGATCTCTCCAATGGTAACAGGATGGCAAGACGCTCGAGAACGAGGTTGAGGTCATCGAGGGCATGAAGTTCGACCAGGGCTACATCTCGCGTTACTTCGTCACCGACCCCAAGACCCAGAAGTGCGAGTACGAGGACGCTCTGTTCCTGCTCACCGACGGCAAGGTCTCCTCCATCCACTCCCTCCTGCCCTGCCTCGAGGAGGTGAGCCGTGAGCACAAGAAGCTCGTCATCATTTCCGACAACGTCGAGGGCGAGGCGCTTGCCACCCTCATCATCAACAAGATGCGCGGCCTGCCCGTCGTCGCCGTCAAGGCCCCCGGCTTCGGTGACAACCGCAAGAACAACCTGCAGGACATTGCCGTCCTCACTGGCGCCACCGTCGTGAGCGAGGAGATGGGCCTCAAGCTCGAGAACTTCGACCGCAGCTGGCTCGGATCCTCCAAGAAGGTCATCGTCTCGTCCGACGACACCATCATCATGGATGGCGGCGGCAACTCTGAGAGCATCAAGGAGCGCTGCGAGCAGATCACCGAGGCTCTCCAGCGCACCACCTCCAGCTACGAGCAGGAGAAGCTCCGCGAGCGTCTGGCCAAGCTGTCCAGCGGCGTGGCCGTCCTCAAGGTCGGCGGTGCCACCGAGGTTGAGGTGAGCGAGCGCAAGGACCGCATCACCGATGCCCTGAGCGCCACCCGCGCTGCCGTCGAGGAGGGTATCGTGCCCGGCGGCGGTGTCGCCCTTCTGCACGCCTCCAAGGCCCTCGAGGGCGTCACCGGCGTCAACGCTGACCAGACCAGCGGCATCCAGCTCGTCGCCAGGGCCATCCGCATCCCCGCCCGCACCATCGCCACCAACGCTGGCAAGGAGGGCGGCGTGATCGTCGAGAAGATCCTCCAGTCCAAGGACGCCAACTGGGGCTACAACGCTCAGACCGACGAGTACGGCGACATGTTCAAGGCTGGCATCATCGATCCCGTCAAGGTCGTCCGCACCGCCCTCGACTCGGCCGCCAGCGTGTCCTCGCTCATGACCACCACCGAGGCCATCGTCGTCGAGCTCCCCAAGGAGTCGTCCATGCCCGCTCCCGGCGGTATGGGCGGCGGTATGGGAGGCATGGGCGGCGACATGTTCTAAAGTTGCCCCTTCACACAACCCCCGACCTGACCTGACCACCACGACCTCCCTGCCACCAGCACTTCCAACACCGCCATCACCACCACCACCCGAGACAAAGAGAGAGAGAGAGGAGCGGACATGACCAGGAGACGACACGACGACGAGGAGAGGAACGAGAGGCCACACGACCGACCGAACGCCTGCAGCTTTGCTATGCATACCCGCCGCCAGCACCCGTCGTCATCATCATCATCGAATCGAACGTCTTCCTTCGTCTCCCCTTCCCCCCAACCATTTTTCCCCGCCCGCCATCCTGGTGTGTGCGCCTTGGCAGTGTGCATGAAGGAGGGAGAAAATGCATCCACACGCCGCCCTTTGTGCGGTGTCTTGTTCATCATCCCCCATCAAACCCTCTTCTTGTCATCACTCTGTTGTTGTTGTCTTGTGTCTTGTGTTGTCTATTCCTACAATATTGTTGTGAGGGGGCGCAGACATTGCGCCCCCCTAGGTGGTAATGTACATTAGTGTGTTGTACAAGATGCGGTGGCCACCAGCAGTGGGTAGTGGGTGACTACTAGTTGCCCAGCTGAGTGCGGAGGTTGTGGATGCGCTGCTCCGCCCAGCCCTTGCTCAGGTGGCACTTGCGCAGCTCCTCCAGCTCTGTCCAAAACACAAGGAGAGGTTCACCACAGTCATGATCTTCTCTTCCTCATGACAAGGACTCTTGGTGCTACATAGTGGACAAGGGGCAAGGGTGTACCTGGATGAGAGAGCCAGGCCGACTCCTCGGGGCAGTTGTAGACTGGCGCCACGGTGTAGGCGGCGTACGAGGTCAGCCCGCTGGTGTCGCGCAGCCGCTGCTCGCTCATCGATCCCACGTACGCCCCGACGCCCAGCGCCAGCAGGCCCAGGAGGACCATCAGGGCCACGCGCGTGCTGAGGCTGTCGCCCGCCACCGATGATGAAGATGAAGTTAACGAGCTGGGGGGCGTTCCCTCTGGACTCGAGAACGACACACGCCGCGGACGACCGCCCGAAGACAGGCCGCCCAGCAGAGGGCTGCTGCCGACCGGGGTGGGAGGGGCCTCACCCACCTCCTGTATCCAGGTGGGCGGTTGAGGTGATGCCTCTCTTCCGTTGCGTCGATGCAAGGAGGAGGCCATGATGTGACGCTGATGTGTGTGCGACGAAGAATATAGCCAGGTGGGACTGCGGAGAGAGCAACGCAATGAGACGATGAGTCGAGGAGGACAGAGCGATGTTGTTCGAAGCTAGGTTGAGCGAGGGAGAGATGTTGTTGCTGTTCAAGTCTAAGCGCGCCACGTCGCCTTGCTGCGCGTTGACAGGCAGCGTTTCAAGCCGAAACTGGAAATGGTAAACACCTACCTAACTCAAGTTAGATCCCTCCGATCTGTCCCCGGTCGCTCACTAGCTTCTGTGATTAATACGGCAGGAGTGTGTAAGTCCTTAGCGTGAAAAGGAGAGAGAGAGAGAGGGAGGGTGAAGGACAGAGCTGTGTGTGAATGTTTGCATGTATGAATGTAACAGTGTTTGTATTTTGTGTGTGAGATGGTGTGACAACGCAGAGCAGGACTTCTCTGGTGCGTGAAGTTGTTTACAGGCAGTCGTCGGCTTGCATGGCGTCGAGATCGTGCTTGAACTGGAGTGAGACTGACACTGTGCGCACGACGTGGTCGTCGGTCATTGTCACGCCCTCGGACGTTGCGAGCGACAGCGCGAGCCGGATGACCGTGCGGATCTGGCGACCGTTGAGCTCGTACGCCGACAGCTTGTCCACGTCGACCGACGCGGGGTCGACCGAGGCGGCCTCGAGCAGGTTGGTCCAGATCTTCTTGCGCGCGGCGACGTCTAGGTCCGAATACTTGAGGGCGACCGAGATACGCGAGTGGAAGGCGCCGTCGAACGACTTGACGCGGTTGGTGGTGAGGAACAGCACGCCCTGGTGGTACTCGAGCAGGCGCAAGAAGATGCCGACCATGGCGTTCCTCTTGATGTCGTTCTCCGTGCGGCGCTCGAGGAAGATGTCGGCCTCGTCGATGAGGATGACGGCGTCCCACGACGACGCCACCTCGAGGATTTCCTTGAGCCTGTGCTCGAGCTCCTCGGTCTTGGTGCCCAGCTCGCCCACGCTCACCGAGTAGAGCGGGCGATGGAGGAGCTCGGCGATGGCCTCGGCCGTCAGAGTCTTGCCCACACCGGGCTTGCCGTGGAGGAGGAAGATGCATCCGCCGCCCTTGCCCGAGATCACGTCGGCAAACGCCGCCTTGTGGTTGTTCTCCACGAGCGACCTGATCAGGGTCTTCTTCTGCTTGGCCAGCACGAGCCGCTCGAACGCGCGGTCGTCAAACACGACGTCGCGCGCCGACTCGACGAGGATCTCGCCCCACTGCTTGGCCGTGAACGAGAATCCGCCCACGGTGGGCCACGCCATGAAGAGCTGATCGGCCTCGATCTTGGCCGAGCTCATGCCCGACCGGCCGGGCATCCCCATCCCCATCCCCGGGTGGTTGTTGTCCCTGAACTCGGTGTAGTTGGGGTTCATTCGGTTGAACGACTGGCCGTCGATCATCACGCGCCCGTCGGCCTTGAACTTGTTGACGAACCACGGCGTGCGGAAGATCATGTGGCCGCGGTACTCCTTGTAGTGGGCGCCGAGCGCGATGGCCTCGAACTTGCGCCCGCGCTCCTTGAGCTTGGCCTCGACGTCGTCGGTCATCTTGTGGACGGGCAGCTCGTCGAGCTTGCGCGTGCCGCTGAACTTGGGCACGAAGAAGGCGTGCTCGCGCGTCACGAAGGCGCTGCCGGTGGACTTGACCACGAGCACCTTGATCAGGAAGCACGGGAAGAAGCCGCCCATGTACTTGGTGGACTTGATCTCGCCGCCCACGATCAGGTCGTCGTACTCGCCCCACACCTTCTCGCCCGCGTGGAACAGGTACCACAGCGTGGCGAACGACAGCCGCTCCTCCTCCAGCATCCGTGCGATCTTCTTGTTCGTCTCCTGTTGTCGTCATCGTCGTGGTGGTGGTGATGATGGTGATGTTAGTTCACGATCAAGTTAGATACGTGTGCGTGTGTGCAGGGTGTGACGGCGCGTACCTCGAACTGTTTGTCGAGCCAGTCGACGAGCGGCTTGAGGACGGAGCGGTAGTGGGCGTTGGAGGCGCCCTTGAACTGGTTCATGTGGCAGAACAGGGTCTCGGCCTCCACGCGCGGGCGCTCCTCGTAAAAGACCTCGTCGTTGATGAACGTGTTCACCACCTGCTTGAGCGTCTGATCCTCGATCGTGACCATCAGGTGCGACTCGATCTCGCCCTCCTCGTTCTTCACCTCCTTGGTCGACACCGTGAACGTCTTCACTTCCTCCTCTTCCTGCGCGGCGTCTCCAGCGGCGGCGGCGGTGGCTGGCCTCTGCTTGAAGCCGGTGGGCAGAGGCGTCGCTCGTGGGAAGTTGAGCATGCCCGGCATCGGCGGCGGGAAGGCGAGCGTGCCGGACGAGAAGATGGGGAACGGAGCGGGCTGCGGGGGCGCCTGCTTCTCCTTGTGCTCGTCCTCGTCGTCCTGCTGCTTGTCTGGGGTCGAGGCGGAGAAGGCCTTGAGCTTCTCGTCGTGGACGAGGACCTCATGTACGAGGTCGCTCTCGAGCAGGACGCTGCCGTGGCTCGCCGTGGTGAGCTTGGTCAGCACTACGGCCTCAGCCTCACCAGAGCCGCCACGCACGGACAGGCGCCGGCTCGCCTCGGCCAGCAAGTCGGCCACGGTGAAGTCCGCCAGCTTGGCCTCGGGCACCGGCACCACCACGCTGCTGCCCTCGTACTCGACGTGCACTC
>CDFA01023230.1:0-10035 GCA_000826305.1 Acanthamoeba healyi | reverse complement strand
CCCCTCAGCCTTGATGTCACTGACCTGTTGGGTCTCTGACCAGATCCGTTGGGCTGCACGGGGACGCGGCTCACGACCGCGCTCTTGCACGAGATGGGCCGGCGCGGGGCGCGCTATGGCGTCGTCTCCATGTGCGTGGGCACCGGCATGGGCGCCGCCGCCGTCTTCGAACGCTGCTGACACTTCTGGAGAGAAGGCTTTAATGTGCACGTTGCTCATTCGCGCCTGATCACACACGACGTATACGCACGCACGTCGCGCACTAGTCCTCCTTCTTCGTCTTCCTGCCGGCGGCGGTCGCGGTCGCGGTCGTGGTCGAGCCGCTGGCGCTGCGCTTCCGCCTCGAGGCGTCGCGCTTGACCACGTACGAGTCGACGTAGAGCTTGACGAAGAGGACCATGTAGGAGACGTACATGACGAGCCCGAACGCGTAGTTGGCCGGGTGCGTGTTGCACATGACGAGGTTGTGCACGATGATGCCCACGCCGAGCACCATCTGCAGGATCTGCAGCGTCGTGATCGACTGCCGCGTCGCCACGCCAAAGCGGACGCCGTAGGCGCACGCGGCGTAGTAGGCGTACATGAGGGTGTGGATGACGAGGTTCATCGCCGCGAACCACCCGCCGTTGGGCACCTGCAGCCCGAGTCCGTGCCAGCAGTACAGGAGCGTGAGGACGTGGTGGTAGTAGTGCAGGAAGATCAACGGCCTCTTGCGCAGCACGATGAAGAACGTGTCCAGCAGCTCCGGCACCTTGCTCAGCCCGAACAGCAGGATCCACGGGTTCACGCTCTGTCTCACATTCACCATCACCATCACCATCACCATCATCAGCGTCATCGTCTTCTTCATCATCAGCACTACGTGGATGCGCACCTCGGAGTCAAACGTGCACATGTCGTGGGTGACGCCGTGGGAGCGGATGACGCGGAGGATGTGGGGCACGGTGGCGAGGGAGCCAAAGAGGGAGAAGGCGGCGAGGAGCACGTTCCACGCGAGGAGCGGCGTGGTGAGGTCGAACGCCGGGCGGTCGCGCATGGCCCGCTTGATGGAGAAGACGCCGACGAGGTAGGCCACGCTCAGGAGCAGCGGCACCTCGGGGTGGTCCGCCACCCACAGGTGGGCCGTGCGCCACGGCACGTACCGCTCCAGCCACGCGAGCTCCACCACGTCGTCCCACCAACCACCACCACCACTGCTGCTGGTGATGCTGCTGTTGCTGCTGGTCATCGTCGCCATCATACACGTCTTTCCCTGTTTTCACCACCACGTCATTTTTATGGCCATTTCGTAAATAATTATTATAATTATTTTTTTAAAACTGAATTATAAATTTAATTTAATTATTTTAACTACCGACTACGTTTCTCATCATTAATGCATTAATTCCTTGATCTTTAGGTACCTAACCTTTGATTTATTAATTATTAATATTTTTAACAAATACTTTTGTCATGTATTGTAAAAATTAAAATAACAAATAAAGCAAGAAGGGGGAGGGGGGCACGAACGAACCGAAGAAGCAGAGGCGGGGAGGGTTTCGGGTGGTGGTCACGGCCTGGAAGGAATGGGTGTGGAATGACCTGCCGGCTGTAGCTGCTCGCCGTAACTCCTGGCTGCGGCGCGTTGCCAGTCTAGCGGGGGGACAACAGCCAACGGGAAGCAACACACCGAGACTGCGCGATCCCGACTCCGGCGCAATCGTACCGGCGGTGGTCACGCCGGGGTTCGAAGCCGACACTCGCCAGGGATATCTCAGCTCTCTGCGATCGCCCAGACCGAGACAAGGACGGGGGCGGGCGGTGGACATGGAGGGCGAGGCGGATGCTGCTGTGGCGCGGGGCGGTGGGATGGGCACGGAGACGGGGCAGCACGAGTGGCCGTCGGCAGTCGTGCTCAAGCGCTTCCTCCTCCGCTACCCCGAGTTTGTGCGCGGCCGACGAGTGCTCGAGGTCCCACTCCCCACCTCCACCTTCATCCCCCTCTCCACTGTGTGTGCAGCTTGGGCACTCGCTCACGGCTGCGCGGCGGATGTGCGCACAGTTGGGGAGCGGCGTGGGCTCGTGCGGGATGGCAGCAGCGGAAGCAGGCGCCGCCCACGTCGTGTTCACCGACGCCGAGGAGGCGCGCCCGGTGCTCGATCGACTTCGTCTCTCTGTCGCTGCTGCTGGCGGTGCTGGCGCAGCTGCTCCCTCTGCGCGCCAGCGAGGCGGGGCTGCACCAGCGCTGAGCAGTGGCGGAGGCGACGGCGGTGAAGCCAGCGCGGACGGGGACGGCCGATGCGCGGTGCGTGGGTTCACGTGGGGACGCCTGCCTGCGTTCCTGATCGACCCCGACGTGCCTGGACCAGAGGTCCTGCTGGCGGCCGATTGCCTCTACGACTCCTCTCGTACGTCGTCGACGCACCGCCACAGCCGGCGCCGCAGTCGATCCGATCTGATCTATGCGTGTGCGAGTGCGTGCACGATACCAGAGTTTGAGGACTTTGTGAGCAGCGTGAGCTTGTTGCTGCGACGCGAGCCCACGTCGCTCCTGCTGATGACCTACCACGAACGAAGGTAACGACGACAACGACAAGCCACCCGCGGCACAATGAGGCCAGGACTGATGCGACAACGCGTGCGCACAGTGAGAACAGGAACATCGGGAGACTGCTGCGCGAGTACGGGCTGCGAGCGTGCGTGGTTCCGCTCGACGAGTTCATGGACTCGGCCGAGATCGACCAGCTGACCGCCCACATCGAACTGTACATCATCACCACCAGCGGCGCCACCGCTACTTGACGTCTGGGGTCCTCCTGATGCACTGTCGGGTCTCGGGGTGAAGCAAAAAGCTGAACTTATTCGTGGCACAGTTTTGGCTCCGAATTGTCGGGACGACTGAACTTAAATTTTTTTCAGCCAATCCCGCAATGGCGCCCACCAGGTACAAATAGGTCCGGTCAGTCCTGTCCTTGAACCAACACAACTACACGCACAAGAGGAGGAGTCACACAACAAAGAAGAGAGAATGAGAGTGCACGTCGAGTACGAGGGCAGCAGCGTGGTGGTGCCGGTGCCCGAGGCCAAGCTGGCGGACTTCACCGTGGCCGACTTGCTGGCCGAGGCGAGCCGGCGCCTGTCCGTGCGTGGCGGCTCTGGTGAGGCTGAGGCCGTAGTGCTGACCAAGCTCACCACGGCGAGCCACGGCAGCGTCCTGCTCGAGAGCGACCTCGTACATGAGGTCCTCGTCCACGACGAGAAGCTCAAGGCCTTCTCCGCCTCGACCCCAGACAAGCAGCAGGACGACGAGGACGAGCACAAGGAGAAGCAGGCGCCCCCGCAGCCCGCTCCGTTCCCCATCTTCTCGTCCGGCACGCTCGCCTTCCCGCCGCCGATGCCGGGCATGCTCAACTTCCCACGAGCGACGCCTCTGCCCACCGGCTTCAAGCAGAGGCCAGCCACCGCCGCCGCCGCTGGAGACGCCGCGCAGGAAGAGGAGGAAGTGAAGACGTTCACGGTGTCGACCAAGGAGGTGAAGAACGAGGAGGGCGAGATCGAGTCGCACCTGATGGTCACGATCGAGGATCAGACGCTCAAGCAGGTGGTGAACACGTTCATCAACGACGAGGTCTTTTACGAGGAGCGCCCGCGCGTGGAGGCCGAGACCCTGTTCTGCCACATGAACCAGTTCAAGGGCGCCTCCAACGCCCACTACCGCTCCGTCCTCAAGCCGCTCGTCGACTGGCTCGACAAACAGTTCGAGGTACGCGCCGTCACACCCTGCACACACGCACACGTATCTAACTTGATCGTGAACTAACATCACCATCATCACCACCACCACGACGATGACGACAACAGGAGACGAACAAGAAGATCGCACGGATGCTGGAGGAGGAGCGGCTGTCGTTCGCCACGCTGTGGTACCTGTTCCACGCGGGCGAGAAGGTGTGGGGCGAGTACGACGACCTGATCGTGGGCGGCGAGATCAAGTCCACCAAGTACATGGGCGGCTTCTTCCCGTGCTTCCTGATCAAGGTGCTCGTGGTCAAGTCCACCGGCAGCGCCTTCGTGACGCGCGAGCACGCCTTCTTCGTGCCCAAGTTCAGCGGCACGCGCAAGCTCGACGAGCTGCCCGTCCACAAGATGACCGACGACGTCGAGGCCAAGCTCAAGGAGCGCGGGCGCAAGTTCGAGGCCATCGCGCTCGGCGCCCACTACAAGGAGTACCGCGGCCACATGATCTTCCGCACGCCGTGGTTCGTCAACAAGTTCAAGGCCGACGGGCGCGTGATGATCGACGGCCAGTCGTTCAACCGAATGAACCCCAACTACACCGAGTTCAGGGACAACAACCACCCGGGGATGGGGATGGGGATGCCCGGCCGGTCGGGCATGAGCTCGGCCAAGATCGAGGCCGATCAGCTCTTCATGGCGTGGCCCACCGTGGGCGGATTCTCGTTCACGGCCAAGCAGTGGGGCGAGATCCTCGTCGAGTCGGCGCGCGACGTCGTGTTTGACGACCGCGCGTTCGAGCGGCTCGTGCTGGCCAAGCAGAAGAAGACCCTGATCAGGTCGCTCGTGGAGAACAACCACAAGGCGGCGTTTGCCGACGTGATCTCGGGCAAGGGCGGCGGATGCATCTTCCTCCTCCACGGCAAGCCCGGTGTGGGCAAGACTCTGACGGCCGAGGCCATCGCCGAGCTCCTCCATCGCCCGCTCTACTCGGTGAGCGTGGGCGAGCTGGGCACCAAGACCGAGGAGCTCGAGCACAGGCTCAAGGAAATCCTCGAGGTGGCGTCGTCGTGGGACGCCGTCATCCTCATCGACGAGGCCGACATCTTCCTCGAGCGCCGCACGGAGAACGACATCAAGAGGAACGCCATGGTCGGCATCTTCTTGCGCCTGCTCGAGTACCACCAGGGCGTGCTGTTCCTCACCACCAACCGCGTCAAGTCGTTCGACGGCGCCTTCCACTCGCGTATCTCGGTCGCCCTCAAGTATTCGGACCTAGACGTCGCCGCGCGCAAGAAGATCTGGACCAACCTGCTCGAGGCCGCCTCGGTCGACCCCGCGTCGGTCGACGTGGACAAGCTGTCGGCGTACGAGCTCAACGGTCGCCAGATCCGCACGGTCATCCGGCTCGCGCTGTCGCTCGCAACGTCCGAGGGCGTGACAATGACCGACGACCACGTCGTGCGCACAGTGTCAGTCTCACTCCAGTTCAAGCACGATCTCGACGCCATGCAAGCCGACGACTGCCTGTAAACAACTTCACGCACCAGAGAAGTCCTGCTCTGCGTTGTCACACCATCTCACACACAAAATACAAACACTGTTACATTCATACATGCAAACATTCACACACAGCTCTGTCCTTCACCCTCCCTCTCTCTCTCTCTCCTTTTCACGCTAAGGACTTACACACTCCTGCCGTATTAATCACAGAAGCTAGTGAGCGACCGGGGACAGATCGGAGGGATCTAACTTGAGTTAGGTAGGTGTTTACCATTTCCAGTTTCGGCTTGAAACGCTGCCTGTCAACGCGCAGCAAGGCGACGTGGCGCGCTTAGACTTGAACAGCAACAACATCTCTCCCTCGCTCAACCTAGCTTCGAACAACATCGCTCTGTCCTCCTCGACTCATCGTCTCATTGCGTTGCTCTCTCCGCAGTCCCACCTGGCTATATTCTTCGTCGCACACACATCAGCGTCACATCATGGCCTCCTCCTTGCATCGACGCAACGGAAGAGAGGCATCACCTCAACCGCCCACCTGGATACAGGAGGTGGGTGAGGCCCCTCCCACCCCGGTCGGCAGCAGCCCTCTGCTGGGCGGCCTGTCTTCGGGCGGTCGTCCGCGGCGTGTGTCGTTCTCGAGTCCAGAGGGAACGCCCCCCAGCTCGTTAACTTCATCTTCATCATCGGTGGCGGGCGACAGCCTCAGCACGCGCGTGGCCCTGATGGTCCTCCTGGGCCTGCTGGCGCTGGGCGTCGGGGCGTACGTGGGATCGATGAGCGAGCAGCGGCTGCGCGACACCAGCGGGCTGACCTCGTACGCCGCCTACACCGTGGCGCCAGTCTACAACTGCCCCGAGGAGTCGGCCTGGCTCTCTCATCCAGGTACACCCTTGCCCCTTGTCCACTATGTAGCACCAAGAGTCCTTGTCATGAGGAAGAGAAGATCATGACTGTGGTGAACCTCTCCTTGTGTTTTGGACAGAGCTGGAGGAGCTGCGCAAGTGCCACCTGAGCAAGGGCTGGGCGGAGCAGCGCATCCACAACCTCCGCACTCAGCTGGGCAACTAGTAGTCACCCACTACCCACTGCTGGTGGCCACCGCATCTTGTACAACACACTAATGTACATTACCACCTAGGGGGGCGCAATGTCTGCGCCCCCTCACAACAATATTGTAGGAATAGACAACACAAGACACAAGACAACAACAACAGAGTGATGACAAGAAGAGGGTTTGATGGGGGATGATGAACAAGACACCGCACAAAGGGCGGCGTGTGGATGCATTTTCTCCCTCCTTCATGCACACTGCCAAGGCGCACACACCAGGATGGCGGGCGGGGAAAAATGGTTGGGGGGAAGGGGAGACGAAGGAAGACGTTCGATTCGATGATGATGATGACGACGGGTGCTGGCGGCGGGTATGCATAGCAAAGCTGCAGGCGTTCGGTCGGTCGTGTGGCCTCTCGTTCCTCTCCTCGTCGTCGTGTCGTCTCCTGGTCATGTCCGCTCCTCTCTCTCTCTCTTTGTCTCGGGTGGTGGTGGTGATGGCGGTGTTGGAAGTGCTGGTGGCAGGGAGGTCGTGGTGGTCAGGTCAGGTCGGGGGTTGTGTGAAGGGGCAACTTTAGAACATGTCGCCGCCCATGCCTCCCATACCGCCGCCCATACCGCCGGGAGCGGGCATGGACGACTCCTTGGGGAGCTCGACGACGATGGCCTCGGTGGTGGTCATGAGCGAGGACACGCTGGCGGCCGAGTCGAGGGCGGTGCGGACGACCTTGACGGGATCGATGATGCCAGCCTTGAACATGTCGCCGTACTCGTCGGTCTGAGCGTTGTAGCCCCAGTTGGCGTCCTTGGACTGGAGGATCTTCTCGACGATCACGCCGCCCTCCTTGCCAGCGTTGGTGGCGATGGTGCGGGCGGGGATGCGGATGGCCCTGGCGACGAGCTGGATGCCGCTGGTCTGGTCAGCGTTGACGCCGGTGACGCCCTCGAGGGCCTTGGAGGCGTGCAGAAGGGCGACACCGCCGCCGGGCACGATACCCTCCTCGACGGCAGCGCGGGTGGCGCTCAGGGCATCGGTGATGCGGTCCTTGCGCTCGCTCACCTCAACCTCGGTGGCACCGCCGACCTTGAGGACGGCCACGCCGCTGGACAGCTTGGCCAGACGCTCGCGGAGCTTCTCCTGCTCGTAGCTGGAGGTGGTGCGCTGGAGAGCCTCGGTGATCTGCTCGCAGCGCTCCTTGATGCTCTCAGAGTTGCCGCCGCCATCCATGATGATGGTGTCGTCGGACGAGACGATGACCTTCTTGGAGGATCCGAGCCAGCTGCGGTCGAAGTTCTCGAGCTTGAGGCCCATCTCCTCGCTCACGACGGTGGCGCCAGTGAGGACGGCAATGTCCTGCAGGTTGTTCTTGCGGTTGTCACCGAAGCCGGGGGCCTTGACGGCGACGACGGGCAGGCCGCGCATCTTGTTGATGATGAGGGTGGCAAGCGCCTCGCCCTCGACGTTGTCGGAAATGATGACGAGCTTCTTGTGCTCACGGCTCACCTCCTCGAGGCAGGGCAGGAGGGAGTGGATGGAGGAGACCTTGCCGTCGGTGAGCAGGAACAGAGCGTCCTCGTACTCGCACTTCTGGGTCTTGGGGTCGGTGACGAAGTAACGCGAGATGTAGCCCTGGTCGAACTTCATGCCCTCGATGACCTCAACCTCGTTCTCGAGCGTCTTGCCATCCTGTTACCATTGGAGAGATCCGCAGTGAGCTAATCGCGCGCACGATTTTCGGCGCAATTTTCGATGCAGAATTAATTTCTCGAGATTTGAGGTGAAACGTACAGTGACAGTGATGACGCCCTGCGAGCCGACCTTCTCCATGGCGGTGGCGATGAGGGAACCGATCGAATCGTCCGAGTTAGCAGAGAGGGTGGCGACCTGCCTGATCTCCTCGGTGGTGGTGACCTTCTTGGCAAGCTTCTTGAGCTCGCCGACGACGATGGCGACGGCCTGGTCGACGCCGCGCTTGACGTCCATCGGGTTCATGCCGGCAGCGACCACCTTGGTGCCCTCGGAGAAGATGGCGCGGGCGAGCACGGTGGCGGTAGTGGTACCATCACCGGCCACGTCGTTGGCCTTGCTGGCGACGCCGCGCACGAGCTGGGCGCCCATGTTCATGTACTTGTCCTTGAACTCGATGTGCTTGGCCACGGTGACACCATCCTTGGTGATCTTGGGCGGGCCGAAGCTCTGCTCGAGCACCACGTTGCGGCCCTGTGCGTGCAATCGAAGGATGAAAATTTAATTTCTGATCGGCAAAATGTCACGTACTGCTGCATAGCGCGTTCAGATTAAGGCGCAAGGGCCTCGTGTTGGATACTGTACCTTGGGGCCGAGAGTGGTCTGGACGGCATCGGTCAGGGAATCGACACCGCGCAGCATCAGCGAGCGGGCCTCGCTGCCGAATTTGATCTCCTTTCCGGTGACGCTCGCGTAGAGCCTCTGCGACGAGGCAGAGCGGGCGGTGCCGCGCGCAGCAGCGCGGGCGTAGGGAGCAGCAGTGACCTGGCGGAGCATTTTGCAATGTCTGTGTGCGTGTACGTGCGGCTTGTGATCGATCCGGGCGCTGAGCGAACAAATGTCTCGGCCGGCAGCGCACTACTCGCCGTAGCGCCGGTCTTCCTCGAACGGAGTTGATCGAAGCGTGTTTCGCATATTTTCAAATTTCTCGCTATATTCTGTGCATTTCCATGTTTCCGTCAAGGAACGGCAAAGCTTGATTTATCCCGGCTTCAAAAACTCAGTTTTTTCAGCGCAAGATCGAGTAGCGGCAGATCAATCAAAGATCGGATCCATTCATCGATAACAGCCCCTCTTCTCAATTCGCGTGTAGTGTACATCCCATCCATCCATCCACTCAATGAACCGATCAGGACCAACGTCGGCAGTGCTGCGCCTGCTAAGCGATCTCAGGTCTTGCCAAGAGGAGGTACCAATCAGTCGCCCCTCCATCTCTTGCAGAAGCATCGTGCCCATCTCCTTGCCAATCTCCAAAAAAAAAGGCCACAACATAACTGACCCGGGTCTCGCCTAGGGATGGAACGCTGGGCCGGTGAATGAGGACAATCTATTTGTTTGTGCGTATTCGCCTCTTCCTCACGCAAGTAGTGGCTCGCTGCTCACCATGTGTGCGCTCCGTGTAGGGAATGCCACTCTCTTTGGACCCTACGAGACCTCGTGGGAAGGTACGTTGGCCGTGCTCGCGCTTCGTTCTTCTCGCCTCGCCTCTGCGTAGGGTCACGACTGGACCAAGCTTTTGCGTCTTCCCCACCCTAGGTGGTGTGTTCCAGTTGAAGTTGGTCTTCTCCGAGGAGTACCCTCAGAAGCCGCCCAAGGTCAAGTTCACACAACACATCTTCCATCCCAATGGTAAGCACACCTCCTGCGAGTGCCCTCTATCTCACTCCGCGTTGTCGCGCGTGCGTGCTACGTCTGATCAACTTACCCGTTGGCTTGACAGTCTTTGGCGATGGTAGCCTGTGCCTCGACATCATTCAGGACAAATGGACTCCCGTACGGCGCCACTCGCTCCGATGGAATCCAGCATGATCGCTCACCTGTCTTGTCGTGAATGCGCTTGATGATGGCGATGTGGGGAAGGACAGGTCTACTCGGTGGCAAGCCTGCTCACAAGCATCACGAGCCTATTCACGGATCCCAACCCGGACAGTCCAGCCAACCCAGAGGCCGCTCGCCTCTTCGTCAGCGACAAGAAGGAGTACAACAGGCGCGTGCGAGTCTGCGTCGAGCGAACCCTC
>CDFA01023214.1:0-15518 GCA_000826305.1 Acanthamoeba healyi | reverse complement strand
GCACGTACCGGCGGAGGGCGAGAAGCTCGCCGGTGTCGGGGTTGCCGAGGACGAGCCACCAGGCGGGCTCCTTCTGCTTGGTGAAGCGCGGCGTGTAGGCCATACGGGAGTGCTCCTTGCTGGTCAGCATCAACTCGATCTTGACCACGCCCTCGGCTGCGTCCTCTTCGACTTCCTCACCATCCTCGCCGTCTTCATCTCCTTCATCGTAGTCGTAGTCGTCGTCCTCGCCGTTTTCGTCGTCATCCTTCAGGTCTGAGAGAGAGGGCCGAGCGTGAGCGTGAGCGCGTACGCCCCAGTGACCACACAAACGACAAGGGTGCGGCGGTACCTTGCGACGCTCTGGCGCTCTTCTCGGCGTCGGCCTGGGAGAGATCGATGGTGGCCTTGAGGTCGACGACGGGGAGCTGGCGAAGGACCTGCATGAACTCCTTGGTCTGGCGCTGGGAGAACCGGTTGCGGATGACGCCCAGCACCTTGTGCTCGTCGAGGGCCAGCAGCTGCGAGAGGCTCTCGACGCGGAGCGTGTCCTTGAAGGCCTTGACCAGCCGGTCGTCGACGTGCGGCAGCGTGAGGAGGGTCGAGTCGGTGAACCAGTGCGCCTGCATGACCATCTGCATGAGGTGCATGCAGTTGAGGGTGGTGGTGAGCCAGCCGCCGTCAGCGGCCACGTCGACCATGGCCTGCAGGATACGGACGGCCTGGTCGAGCACGGACTTGGTGTCGGTGATGTAGTCGGAGATGGGGAGGACAAGATCGGAGAAGTGGGCCTGGAGGAGGAGGTTGGTCTTGGTGTGGGGGTCGTCGAGCATATGGGAGTCGACGGGCCACGGCACGGTGGCGGCGAGCTCCTCGTTGAGCTTGTCCTCGTTGTGACGCACGGGCAGCTCGTCGTACTCGGCGGTACCCGCGAGCACGTTGAGGAGGCTCTGGAGGTCGTTGTCCTCGCCGATGGTGTCGTAGAAGATGCGCATGGTGGTGTGGTGCAGATAGTAGTACGAGGCGATGCGGCCAAAGGTGAGCGGGTACACGCTCATGCCGTCGTCATCGATCTCGAGGCAGTGCGAGGCCTCGAGCTCCCGGAGGGACGCGTCGACGCGCTCGGAGAGGTTGCGGTTGATCGCGGCGTGATCCGTGTCGTCGAGGTCGTAGTAGGCCGGATTGACGAGCAGCCGGCGGAAGAAGTAGGTCCACGTGAGGTAGTCGACGGCGTCCTGCTTGCTGGTGATGGTGCCCGACACGATCTCGGCGTTGAAGTGGTCGTGGAGCACCATGTGCAGGCTAGACTCGACGGGGAAGGGCTCGTAGAGGAACTTCTTGTAGAAGTTCTTCTTGGGCTCGTGCACCATGATCACCGCCTTGGCGTAGGTGTCGAACTGCGGCCGACCGGCACGGCCCATCATCTGGAGCACGTCGGTGATGGGGAAGTCGAGATAGCGGTGGGTCTTGGGGTCGAAGAACTCGGTGCCCTTGATGATGACCAGGTGCGCGGGCAAGTTGACGCCCCAGGCGAGCGTCGACGTCGAAATGAGCACCTGAATGCGATTGGATCCGAAGAGCTCCTCGACGATGCCCTTGTCGTCGCGCGTGAGACCGGCGTGATGGAGGCCGATGCCAAAGGGCAGCGTGTGCCGCAGATTCGAGTCGGTGATGCGCGCGAGCATGGGCTCGAGCTGATCCTCGGTCATACGCAGGAACTGACGCGGGTTATCCTCGGTGCCGAGGAAGGCGATGAGGTCGAGGGCCGTGAGACGCGTCTGGCGACGGGACGACACGAAGATGAGGACGGGCTTGGTGGGCGAGTGGGTCTTGATGGCAGCGTAGGTCGGCTTGTTCATGGTGGCCATGCGCGGGCAGTAGTGGTCACCCGGGTAGCCCTGGATGTGCGCCTCGAGCGGGACCGGTCGCACCGACGGCCGGAAGTTGAAGAGGCCTTCGTTGCCCTCGATGCCCAGCCAGTCGGCGAGATCGCGCGCGTTGGCGACGGCCGTGGAGAGACACACAAGGCGCACCGGGTTGTCGGTCTGTGAGGCGATGTATCGCATGCGGGACACGATCACCTCGAGAATGGGACCACGATCTTGGCCCAGAAGGTGGACCTCGTCGATGACGATGAGGCCCACGGCCTTGACATAGCCGCGATTCTGCCAGTTACGCGAGATACCGTCCCACTTCTCGGGAGTGGTGAGGACGATGTCGGCCGACTGGAGGGCGTGCATGTCGGGCGTATAGTCGCCCGTCAGCTCGACCATCTTCTTGCCCAGCAGGCCCACGAGTCGCTTGTTCCAGTCCTTCATACGCTCGCGCACGAGGGCCTTGAGCGGGCCGATGTAGACGGCCTTGAGGGTGGGATGCTCGTTGAAGAGGCGGAGCATGGCCAGCTCGGCAGCGACCGTCTTACCGGAACCCGTGGGCGCACCCAGGAGCACGTTGTGGTCCGAGTGGTAGAGCGAGTGGAAGATCTGCGTCTGGATGGGGTTGAAGTGGGTGAAGGGGTACAGCTTCTGGAAGCCCTCGTTGTGGAGCGCGGTGACCGGCAACGGCTGCAGATCGAGCAGCTCGGTGTGCGGCGGGTATTGATGCGGCAGGATGAGGTGCTTGAAGGAGAGAGCGATGGTGGTCGACGCATGCAGCCAGCGGTTGGAGATGGCGTGCACGAGGTACTGCGCGGGCAGGGGCTCGAAGATGGGGATGGTGAAGGTGAGGGTGACCGGGTCGTAGGCCTTCTTGCGATCGAGCACGTAGTACTCGTGGTGGTAGATGTGCTCGTTCTCAGGGTCCTCCACCCAGATCCACCAGCCCTCGACCGGACCGCTGATGCGGTCGTTCCAGTCAAAGGCCGCCGTGACCGTGAGGCTCACACGGAGCACCGTGCGCGTGATGGGCTGCACGACGGCCTCGAGGTCGAGCGCCGGGAACTGGTGCACGTACTTCTTGACAACGGAGCCCATCTTCGGGTGACCGATGAGCTCTCCGATCTCCCGGGCGTCCAGGTCGGACAGCTTGTCGAGCGTGATCTTCTTGGTGATGAGCTTGTAGAGGATCTGCGGCGAGAGCACGCCCAGTTGCTGGAGCGGGTGCTGCGTGTCCCACACCCGGAGGTCGGTCATCTTGCAGTAGGCCAGCGCACGTTCGGCGAGCATGGTCCATCCGCGGTGGAGGCAGATCTCGAAGAGGCCGCGGAAGATGCGGCCCATGTTCTGCGAGACGTAGTTCATGTCCGACACGAGCGAGAAGGCCTCGATCTGCGTGTTGGACAGGAAGGCCTGGAAGAGGATGTTGACCTTGCCGTAGGAGTTGTCGATGCCTCCACGCACGTCGACCTGGCACACGTCGCGCATGAGCGACTTGAGCTCGGCCTGCTCCTCCTCGCGGATCTTCATGTTCTCGAATTCGCCCGACTGGGCGACGACGGAGAGCAGATCGGCATCGCTCATCGACGACTTGAGCTTCTCGTTGAAGAGCACGATGGTGTCGTGCAGTAGGTAAAAGTGGGACGCCGTGCGGCCGAGATGGGTCGCGTCGAGCGTGTTGGCGTGCGGCACCCACCGGGCCATCTTGGCTTCATCGAGCGTCTTGGCCGCCGAGGTGATGAGCTGCTGGCGGTAGTTGAGCAGCATGGGGTCCATGAGCTTCTGCTGGTGGGTGATGCCGTAGGCCAGCGGGTTGCGAAGCATGCGCACGAAGAGGTAGGTGTAGCTGAGCCACTCGACGGCCTCGTCCATGTTGGTCACCGTACCGGACACGATCTCGGCGTTGAGGTTGTCGGCCAGGTTGTTGACGAACTGACTCTCGATCGGGAGCTGGTGGTTCATCAGCGACAGGTAACGCGGCAGCTGGTCGTGCGTGGTGATGATGATGCCCTCACCGCTCGTGTCGAACTGCGGTCGACCGGCACGACCAAAGATCTGCATGACGTCGAGCATGCCCAGCTCGACGAAGGCGCTCTTCTTCGAGTCGTAGAGATCCGTGCCCTTGATGACGACCGTGTGCGCGGGCAAGTTCACACCCCAGGCGAGCGTGGCCGTGCAGCACAGGACGCGAATGTAGCCCTCGCCGAAGAGCTTCTCGACGAGATTGCGGTCGGCGCGCAGCATGCCTGCGTGATGCATTCCGAAGCCGCAGGCGAACAGCTCCTTGAGCTCGCGATTGCGCGACTTGCCCACTTCCTTGAGGAGCATGTTGTAGCGAGCCGTGCAGTCGTCCTCGACCTGGAACAGGGACGTCATGCCCTTCTCGCGCGCTATCTCCATGAGCACCTGCGCCGTTTTGACGGTGCCCTGGCGCGAGTGGACGAAGATCATGACCTGGTTGCCCTGCTCGACCGACTCCTTGGCCTTGTCGTAGGCGATTCGGTTCATGATGGCCTTCTTGCGCGTGGCGTCGTTGGTCTTGACGCCGATGTACTGCTGGCTGAGCGGCACCGGACGATAGGCGTTGTTGAAGTGGAACAGACCGGTAGTCGTGTTGACGCGCAGGAAGGCGGCAACGTCCTCGTAGTTGGGCAGCGTGGCCGAGAGACCAACGATGCGGATCATGCTCTGCGAGCTTTCCACCTGTCGTAGCGTACGTGCCACCAGCGTCTCGATCACAGGACCACGATCCTCGTGCAGCAAGTGGACCTCGTCGATGATGAGCAGCCGCACGAGCGAGACGAGCGCCACATCGCTAGTCTTGCGCGTGATGACGTCCCACTTCTCCGGCGTGGTGACGATCATCTGTGTCTCGGTCAGCTCCTTCTTGGTGAGCTGCATGTCGCCCGTCAGCTCCTTCACCACGATCCCCAGTGGCTTGAGCCGCCGCGAGAAGTTCTCCACCATCTCCTGCGCGAGGGCCTTCATCGGCGCGACGTAGATGATCTTGAACTGCTCCTTGCGGATGACGCCGTAGCTGTAGTTCTGCCCGATCTCGTGCAGGATGGTCATGAGCGCGACGTTGGTCTTACCGGCACCCGTCGGGGCGCAGATGAGCAGGTTCTCGTTGGACTTGTATGCGGCCTCAAACACGCGCGACTGGATGCGGTTGAGCGCCTTGATGCCAGCGAAGGCGGGTCGCGCCCACTCGTCAAACTCGGAGATGGGCACAAGGCGCTCGTTCTCTCCGACGACGCCGGGCTTCGTGGGAGGTATCTTGACCTCCTCGTAATCCTTGGTGTCGTTACGCACCGTGCCCTCGGGCAGCAGGATCTTCTTGCTGGCCATGCCGGCGCCCACGGTCGAGTAGTCGCCCGTGTAGCCCTGCGGGAGCAGGTCCTCGGCGGTCATCGGCTCGGCGAACAAGACCGGCCCGCCTCCGCGACGGCCCCGCTTGCTGGCCTCCTTGCGCTGCAGCTTGCGCAGGAACTTGTCGTCCTCGGTCGTGATCACGATCTGCCCGCCCACGGCCGCTCGCTGTTCACACAGAGAGAAGAGAGGGGAGCACGGAACACGCCACGAGTGAGCGAACGCGGCCTGCTGGAACTAGAAAGGAGTGACAGCGCAGATGAGAAGAAGGAGGAGGAGCGTGATACCTGTCCGCCGTCCTGCAGTTGGCCCACCATCTTCTTGTTGTTGGAATAGAACGTGAGGATCGAGGCGCGGCGCTGGACGAGCAGGCTGATGAACTCGAAGCTCGTCTCGCCCAGCAGGCCAAACAGCTGGTCCTGCAGCTGGAGGTCGTTCTTGATGTTGCGGTCGGCGAGGATGCGGAGGATCGACGCCGCCAGCTCCTTCACCGACAGCGAGCCGTTGGTGATCTGCAGATGGCGCTCGCACTGGTTGGCCAGCCAGGCCTCGTCCATCGTCTCCTTCTCCACTCCCTCCCACGCGCTGCCCGTGCTGTCTACAGCAGACGTGGGCCCATCGGCCGCCGCTGCGGCCTGCTGTCCGCCCGCTCCCTTCTTGCCGCGGCCCTTCTTGGGCTTGGCCGGTGCCGCCGCCGCCACCGCCGCCGCGGGCTGCTGCGGAGGCGCGTCGATGAAGGCGCGCAGCAGGAAGTCAGAGTCGAACGACAGCTCGATGTCATCGCCAAACTCCTTCTCCTCCGCCTTCGCCTTCGCCGCCGCCGCTGCCGCCTTGGCCTGGCCGTCGATGCCGGTGGCGCCATCGGCCGATGGCGAGGACGCGTCGTCGTCGCTGCCGGCCGGGTGGAGCTTGGCGCGCCAGGCCGCCAGCTGGGCGACGAGGGCCGAGGCCTGGTTGAATGTGCCGTTGTCGATCGTGGCAAAGTAGTTGCGCAGGCGCTCGCGCCTGGCCGCCACGCTCTTGCCGGCGTCGGCCAGCGCCTCGTAGATGAACATGGCCGAGTTGTGCAGCTCGGCCGTCGAGAGCTCGTCGCCCACGATCTTGGGCACGAGCTGGAGGAACTGCTGGTAGGCGGGCTGTACCTGCTGCTTGGCCTCGTGCTGGAGGGCGGGGTCGGCCGATTTGGGCGCCTCGAAGTAGGCCCAGGTCAATTGGCGTCCGCCAATGGACGATCCATCATTTGCGGGTGCATCGACGCCGAGCACCTCCCGCCTCTTCTGCTCCTTGCGCAGCCGCTCGTCGCGCTTGATGAACTCCTGCTCGACGTCGAACGTCTTCTCCTTCTGCGGCGAGTAGTGCACGCGCAGGAGGCCGGTGAGCCGCGGGATTTGCAGCACGTCCACCATTTCAGCTGCGGCTCGTTGTTGTTTGTGATTAAAACAAAATGATATTTAAAAGTTCCATTTCCTTTTCAGATTTTCTTTTCTCTTCTTTTTCCCCGTTGGCGTTCGCTGATCTGTCAAAAATGTACATTTCTCGTGGCTGGTGGTGTGTGCTGTACAGGCGAACATCGTTCGCGTTGTTGTGGTCGTCCCTAAGGCTCTTCATAATCGTCTCGTCTCGTCTCATCCCCGCTCTATGCGTCGATGGCGATGGGTATGCGCTGTGCCTCCGGGACGTCCCATCAGCAGCAACTCCCGCTGGTCGGTTCGGGCCGCTCTCGAATTCGGTCGAGTGCTGCGATGTGAGGTGTGATCGTGCTGTGTTGTGATGTGATGATCGTGGCGCGCTGCCTTGCCTATGCTACTATACTTCTGTACACCGTGTCGGCTCCTCACGTTGTGGCCCTCTCGCTCGCCAGAGCGCAGTTGGAGCAGAGGAGATACATCTGCATAGAACGGAGGGAGAGAGCACATGGTGTGAGTGGAAGCAACACGTCCACGCGTGAGAGAAGCTCGAGCAGAGAATGCTCGTCGTTGTTGATGGTGATGATGATGATACCTGTTTGCCGATCTCGTGAAAGGCCGACCTCAGGACCCGATGGTAGGCCGTGCAGAGGTCCATCCACGAGGTGAGGTCGAACGGATCGGCCAGCCACGAGCGGTTGACGTAGGGGATGGCCAACAGGGGCTTGTTGAGGTGCCGCAGGTAGATGTTGTACCCGATGTAGCGCAGCGCCAGGCTGTAGCGCTCGTCCGACGGCGGCACCTGGGCAAAGAACTGCTCCGCCAGCCGATAGTCCTTCTTGCTGTAGTGGTAGATGGCCTGATCGCCAGCACAGCTCAGCGTCAGCTCCAGCGTCAGCGTCAGCGCCAGCTCCAGCGACAAGAGGAGACGACAGGGGAGCGTACCTGGTCCCAGGGCGTGGGGTGCACGGGCGGCATGCGCGGGCCGAGCCCGTCCTGGGCGTAGGCGTACAAGTTGATCATGAGGAAGACGAAGCCCGCCGAGTAGAGGAACAGGAAGACGAGGCTGTACAGAGCGAACGTCACCAGGGAATCCCACCACCGCCAGTTGACGATGATCATCGCCGCGTTCGATGCGGTCTGTCTCTACGACGCTGTTGCTGATGACGAAGGTGGTGTGTGTGGATTTGGCCAACCGCGCATCTCTCCCCTCCCCCTTATCCTCCCTCGCTTGCCAATGCGAAACTCGGTTTGTCTCTACGCTCGCGAGAGATGGATCACTTCGAGCCCCCTCTTCTGTTGTTGATTCCTGTCGTTGCCTCCCGAGCAAACAGAGACCCTTGAATCTGTGAAGATGACTTTGGTTTTAAAGATGGCGATAGCGGGGCCGACTACTCGAGAAGTCAGGAGCGCTGTTGTTGTTGTAGTCTGTCGCGAGGTGAAGGCTGAGGGCTGAGTCACGGCCAGGTGTTGGCTTCGGCGTGCGTTGGGGCCGAGAAAAGGCGAAGCACACGCGTTTGTGTTTGGGGCACGGAAATCCAGGCAAGAAACATTTGGCATTTCTTTGGTGGCGTAATCCATTTTCTAATCATTATTATTATTATTTTATTTCGCATCGCATGAATTAAATAATGGAAGAGGAGAGAAGAGGGAGGAGAAGAAGAGGGAGGAGAGTACAGCAGCAGCAACCAAACAAAACAACAAACAACGTGGACAGACGGACAGAAATGGGAGGAGTGATTATGGTGATCGATTTTCGTGTGTGTTGGGGGGCTCTCCTTCCTCAGCCTCGGAGGATCTGCGTGAGCTTGGTCGCCTGCTCTTGTGGCAGACCCGAGAGCACCTGCTGGATGGCGTCGGCGGGCACGGCAGTGACGAGCTTCTTGACGATCTCCACCATCTTTGCGTTGGTCTGCATACCGACGAACCACAAATCATCATCAGCACCAACAATACCTATCGGGAGGAATCGCAATCGACAAACAACGAGAGAGCTGCGCGTACGTCTTCGTTGACCGCGGGTGTGTTGATGGCAGTTCCCAGGATGTTGAAGATCTGGGGCAGGTTCTGGAAGTTGTTGCCGAGCACCAGGGACGAGTGCTGCTCAATGATGATGGTGAGGTTGTCGTAGGTAATACGAGCCTCCACCTCATCCTCGGTCACGGGCAAGTAGGACAAGAAGACAGGCAGCAGCTGGTTGAGCTGTTCAATAAATAAGATCCAGATGAGTAACAGCGTGCTACAGGACCCTCCAGACGGACGGGACGTACATCGATGGCGTTGGCCTGGAATCGGATGATCTTGGCGACAGCGGAGATGGCGTTCTCAGTGGCGTGAATATTCTCAGGGCTTCGCGACTCGCTGTGCTTGATGACGCTGTCTAGTCGCCGGAAAATGTCTGTGCAGGGGGAGGGCGAAGGTGTGTCAGCAAAGCGATGGATCATCCATGCATCGACCCTCGAGAAATGTAATGACGAACCGAGGATGATGGTGCCCATGCTAGGACCACCGTGCTGAGCGCAAAGGCCAATGCCAAAAACGGCAGCCTGACGGACCGAGGGGTTCGAGTCGGTGATGTAGTTGACCATGGCGGGCAGGAACGTCTGGTAAAGGGGCAGAGCAGCGCCCTCGCAGTGTTCCAGCATGTCGTCGAGCATGCAGAGACCGATCTGACGATCGTGCGGTGGCTTCTGGGGGTGCTGTTGTAGTGACACGACGTTAGAATGTGTGCCAGCAAGCGCCTTACCAGTCAAGAAGAGAGAACAGTGCGCAGCAACGACGTACCATGAGCTGGATTGCGATGGGGAAGAGGGTCTCAGAGAAGCCGTGGAGGATGCCGGCCTTGTGCACTCTAGCGAGCTTACCGATCACTTCGCCGAGCTCAGCCATCACTTCCTCCTCCTTCTCATTCTCAACCTCGAGCTTTTCAGCTTCCTCCTCATCGAAGTCCTCGCTCTGCTTCTCCTCTAAAGAGATGCAAAGAAGTTAGACTTCAGCCCAACACGAGCGTTGGCGAGCTGGAGGGCTTTACCAAGACGACCCTTGAGGCGCTCTTCTCGCTCGCCAATCTCGGCCTTGATGGCTTCGAAGACGGAGCGGATCTGCGCCTCAGTCATGAGGCTGCCGCATACGTCGATGCACTGTACGTTCACGAACCATTGACAGAGTGAGCGAATACCAAATCAGATGTTGCGGTATTCAAGACCGTACCTCGCCGAGGATCTCGAACATCAGAGCGATGAGCTCAACATCGATCTCCTGCTGGATGGCCTCGTTGAGGTTGGTGAGGATGTGACCAAAGAGAGCCACGAGGGGCTGGTTGTTCTGCCCCGTGACCTCCAGGTGACGCTGAACTGACTCGAGGAGGGCCGACATGGCGGACACAGCCGCACGACGGACGCCATCGTGGAAGTAGAACTTGACGAGGGGAATGAGCACGGTGGCCACCTTCTCGACGTAGGGGAAGAAGCCCTCCTTGAGCTCAGCAGCGTACTGGTAGATCATGTTACACGCGGTGGCCTTCTCCTCCATCAGCGTGGTGTTGATTCCAATCCGCTTGTCGCCAATGGGAATGTATTGCCAGCCGTCTTGCTCACCGGCACCCTCGCCTGCAAAACTTGCTGTCAGCAACATTCAAAGAATGACTGAGGAGAGGGAGTGAGTGAGGCGTACCATCGTCCTGGACAGTGAGGTCGGGGTCAAGGCCAGCCGAGTGGAGGAGGGGAGGCATGACCACTTCCAGGTAGGGCACGAACTCCTGGCCGAGGGCCTTGCACACGCGGGCCCACGCCTGCAAAAGGAACGAAATCTGCGGGTCGTCGGCCTCGAGGTGTGACTGCTGTGTGGCGTAGAGGACTTGCACGACATCCTTGGCGTCGGCATAGAACCTCTCCTTGCCGACGGCAACACCGATGAGAGTAATGCACTCCATGGCCTTGCCACGCAGCATGCGGTAGTCCTTGCCATTGGCGTTCCTGAGAACCTCCTTGAGGAACGGCATGAAGGTGTCGTAGTAGCTGACGAAGCGGTCCTCGACGACATCGGCGAGGGCAGCGATGGCGGTGATGGCCTGCTCAAGAACCATTTTGTTACCACCCTGCAGCAACGTAGCGAGCTTGGCCATGAGGGTGTTGAGGTAGGGCTCCAAAGTTTCGATCGTAGCGTTCTCGCAGAAGTTGATAACCGCAGATGCGGCATGCGACTGCACTCTGAGAATATGGAAGGAAAGAAACAAGATATCAATACAAACCGAACGCAAGAGAGCAAGCGAGAGAGAGAGAGAAACGAAATGGTGATTTCTCTTCACCTTGCAAACCACAAATGGCAGCCTGGTGCGTGAGGATAGAGTTGGACACGACAACAAGGCCGAAGCCCAGCTGTCATGCCCAACCATCCCCCCACGCACCGAGATTTGTGGCTGAGAGAATGCAAGAGCAGAGGGATGCCTAGAGGCCAATTTTACACAGCAATGACTCAGAAAGACTACATAGCCACCGAAAGGTGGATGCGCGCCTCGACTGACTTGTTCGACGAGCAGCTAAGACTTCCGCGAGGAAGGGTCGCTGCTCGGCGAACAAAGCGAGGCGCAGTAGTCCCGCTCTAAGGGCCGTGTGACGAAAAAGAAAAGCAACAATAACTGAACAAACCGAGGGAGCGACGCGGTACCTGGGGTTGTCCCTGTCCTCCATCACGCTCATGAGAGCGGGCATAACCAAAGCGTGGTACTTGGTCTGAATGGTGGGACCGAAGTCGGTGAACATCTGGCCGAAAGTGTTGCATGCTGCCCATCGCACACGAGGGTGGGGGTCGGTGAAGTGCGGCAGGATCATGCTGCGTTGGGGAAGGAGGCAAGAGAAATGGTCAGCTTTGTGACAAGCACGCTGGAGAGGAAAAGGTTTGAGGAAGGGTCACTTCGTCGTCAATCAGTAACTTAGTCTAATCACAGAATGTTCATGTAATACATGCGTTTAAGTTGTATAACATCACGTATGCAAACGAAACTCCCAACCAGAAGATAACGGAGAGGGTGGCGGAGTTACGTACTTGATGACGTTCTCCAAGTGCGGAACGAGGAAGCGCTGGCAACCCTCGCCGACCAGGGAGATGGAGGTGAGACCGGTGAACCGCTGCTTCCACTCGGTGGACTGCAGGAGCTTAGGAATGACGTTGAACAGGATCGGGATAATGGTCTTGCCACCAAGCGAAAGAGCCAGGCGGTCGAGACTCTCAGAACCGACGCTGTGGTTGCTCGCGTCAACTTCATCGTCATCGTCGTCCTACAGGACAAAAAAAGAGAAAGATTTAGAATAATCACTCGATTGAAAAAGAATCGAGCCAAGGGCAGAGTGACGCACGTCGTGGGATCCCCACTCAGCATCTTCTTCGATGTCCAGCATGAAGTTTAGTACGACGGGAATGAGATTCTGCACGAAGCTGGGCACCTTCCTGACCATGCCGGCTCTTTGCTCGGCAAGGGTGACCAAGAATTCGAGGCCCAGCTGGCGAATGCCATCTTGAAGCTGCGCTGTGTTGGCGATCGTGAGCATGGCGTTCACCACGGTCATCAGGTGAGGCCGGAGGAAGGTGGGCTCGACGTCGGCGAGCTCAACAAGGATCTGGAGAGCATCGAGCGCTTCATCCTCCTGCTTGTTGTTGAGGCAAGTGCTCACCACCTATAGAGCGAAGAAGCGAATGTGAGCATCCGCCACAAATTTCCAAATTCAGTTTCGCGATGAAGATTAATCTTGTTCGCCGTACGTCGAACATGACGGGGATCCAGTCCTTGAGCTGAAGCTTCTCGGCATCTCCCTCGAGGAGCTGCACAAAGCTCACGCAGGCGCCCAGAGCAGCCAAACGAACCTGGAGTAACAGAAAAACATCAGAATTTGAGTTATAAAATCTTGAACGAGGCCAAATTGGATTGAAAATGGGGTCCGCGCGCACCCTAAGGCTGTGCTGATCGGTAAGGCCTGCCTGGAGGACCTGCTTGAGGACGTCAAAGTGGCTGACGAGCGACTCGCCGAGGTAGAGGCATAGCTTGCTGAAGATGTCCAGGGAGCTCTTCCTCTGTTCATCGTTGGGCGATTTCGACAGCGAGAACAGGAAGGGCAGAAGCTGCGGCCATTGCTGCGTGATGTCGCTCTCCACCTCCCCGAACGCGGTCAGGAAGAGAGCCAGCTCGCTGATGGTGTCGCACAGCTTCTTCCTGCCCGACGCCGCGGGCTCCTGCTCGACCGCCTTGAGGAGCTCTGTCTTGATGGTCTGCTGTGTCTGCGCATTGAGCTTCGACCAAAACCGGACCGTCTGCTTGTCCGCTCCCTGCTTCTCCACCGTCTCTTTCGAGATGAGGGTCTTTCGGAGCAGCACCATGCAGAGCTCCCTCACCTGCGCATCCACAAATACACCAAAAATTAGAGGCTTTTCAGATTGGTGAACAGTCGGGGGGCAGAGAGGAGGAGATTACGGGCTGATTCTGGGAGGTGCGGATGGCCTGGACGAGGGCCATGGTGACCGTGTCGGGGGCCTGCTTGACGGCATCGTTGAATGCCCTCTCGGCCTGTCCGCGAGCGGTATTGTCCGCGGACATGAGATGCACGACGAGTTGTTCGAATTCGGCCATTCTCTCTATCTCTCTCTACGAATCGAGATTCCTCCTACTTGCTCTTCTTCTTTCTTCACGTCCAAGAGACGGTAATGATCGTACAATTCTACACGAGTCCGCTCCTCCTACACGCAAAATGGGGCCTCAAGATCGATCGAGGGGCTCCGAAGAGAGGAGATGTGCGCGTGATCACGGTTTTCGCGCCTTCTTGATCCGCGCCGGCAAAAGAGGAAAGAAGACCTGCTCCAAAACAGACAACAACCCCGTGCTCTCGGTCCGGACGAAACCGACAATTTCGTTTGGCACGATTGAAACAGAAAACGAAATGATCATAATTGCGGGATAAATCCAGGATTTGTTCTGGTCGCTTTCCCCCCTTCTCCGTTATTTCCTTTACAGCGGGGGACGTGCGATTGGCCGTTGCTCTAGTGCCCTATCTTACTCGCTCACCGCGTGCCGCCCTTGGCCTGCGCTCGTGCACATGGCAGTGTGAGTGCATCTGCTCACTGGCAGGGAGCAAGGGATGGGGCAAGGGGCAAGCACCGAGCGAGTTCCAGATGAAGTACTGGTTGGCGATCGTTTCGCGCATGACAACGACTTGCACCTTGGTGTTGGGGCTGACCACGACACTCTTCGGATCGATGTTGATGCCACTCAGCGTGTGGTCGAGCATTTTGAAATGGGCCTGATGACGGGAGAGGATCAGAAGTGAGCCACCTTGGTGGGCGAGCTCTCGAGTGCGTGCGTGCGTGCGTGCGTGCGGTACCTGAACGTAGCAGCTGGGTCCGGTGCAGAAGGGGTCAAAGATGTCTGTGGGCCGTGACACGCCGTCGAAGACGACCGATGCCGGCAGGGCCACCTCGAGATTGCGCGACGCGAATCGCTGCCCCACCTCCCACTTGAGGGTCTGTTTTCGATCGTCCAGCGTCACGCTGCCGGCCGTGGGCGACGCCTGCACGCTCGTGATCTGTCCCCTGAGGAAGAAACGCAGCACATCGGCTCAGCTCAGCTTGCTGGAGCACAACGTGCGGCGCGAGCAGTGTGCGGTACCGATTGGGGAAGGGAACGTGGATCTCGCAGTACTCAAAGTCGTTGTTGACGGCGTCGTCGAGCTTCAGCTGGGCCAAGACCTTGACCTCGCTCCCCGTAGCATCCGCCTCCTGTGCACAACGGTTAAGAGAGAGGTCCAGCCGTCGATCACATCAAACAGAGGCGGGAGGGGGCAGCACACCTTCATCTGGTAGAACCCGCGCAGAGGCAGCTTGGGCAGTGCGGTGACGGTGTACGAGCACAGCGGGTATTGGCCCAGAGGAGGAGCGAAGGTGAGCTTCTTGAGTGCGGCCACGTTGGTGGCCTGCACGCGCGAGTCCACAATGAAGTCCTGCACTTGCGCCGTAGGCTTGCCGCCCGCCGCCGCAGGCAGCGAGAGAGTGACCGTGATCTCTGGTAGGCCCTCCAGGTCCGCCTATTGTGTCGTGCGTGAGCGCAGGGTGTCGATTCTGGTGTGTGAGCGGCTCGGGCAAAGAGGATGGAGAACGGCACCTTGCAAAAGATGGTGCCGTGCACTTGCCAGGCATCGGGCACCGTGTCGCTGTCGTACTGGGAGGCCTTGATCTCCTCGCGTATCATGAGCTCCAAGCGCTGCTTCCCCTTGTACAGGTACGGCTTCCAGGCTGGTCGCTGCACGAGCCACGCAACACGTAAGCATGCATGCCAGCATCGTGTGTGACAAATGGGATGAGAGTGGGAGAGGGCCCTTACCTTGAGGTCGGTGAGCGTCTGTAGGCCAGAGGGGAAGCCGAATCGCTTGATGGACTTGATGTTGGGCACGCTCGTGTCCGAGGGCGTGCCAAAGGGCATGAAGCAATTGAGATACATCTGCAATTCGGCCATGTGCTTCGCCTCCTGTGGCGCACAGAGGGGCAAGCTGGGATCAGAGTTCAGATCGTGTGTGTGTGTGTGTGTTATGGACACGCATGAGAGCACAGAGTCCCACGTACGTAGGGCGGTTCGTAGATGGAAGCAAAATTGGAGATGTCCTCGAGAAGGCAGAGCGTGGCTGTGATGCCAGGCCTGCCGTCCACGCGCGCACGTACAGCGAGACATCATGATTGTTTGAGCGTCACGCGCAACGAAACGGGGGAAAGAGAGAGGACACGTACAGTTCAAGGAGCTGGTCGTGTTGCCGCTCTGGAGAAGAGGGGGAGGAAGAGGGAATGCTGTTCTGACCCAGCAGGGACCTGTTCACTTCAGGCAGGCCCACAAAGTAGAGCTCCGATCCATCGGCCT
>CDFA01023209.1:4481-17773 GCA_000826305.1 Acanthamoeba healyi | reverse complement strand
CCAGGGATGTGGCGCCTGGCTGTGGCGAGGCGCGAGCGGGCCATGCAATGGGTGAGCGCGTTGGCCGAGCGCAAGGAGCTCACGTGCGATCCGCGCACACGCTTCGAATGCTTTGCCGAGCTGCTTGTCATCCTGGCCGAGCACGCTGGTGCGTCGGATCAAGCAAGAGCCTCTCTTCCCCTCTTTTCTTCCTCGCTCACCACACGCCTCTGATGGCTCGTCTCTCTCGTCATCAGAGGAAGCGCGACGCGTCAGGAGCCTAGGTCTGGACCTGGTGGCCGGTTTGCTCAAAGCCCTCGAGCCAGCCAAGAAGCGGCCGTCGCCCGCAGTGCGGCTCGCGTACACGGCCTTGGCCTACCTCGCGTTCGACAGTTAAGCTCCTCGCCGCGTCCCTGCGCAGTCGATGGCGATGACGCATTGGGTCGGCGACTAAGACCAACACACGCGCACGCGCACGCGCACACGCACGGTGGTGCACGTGTGCAGGCGTCGAGTTTGGCGAGCCTCTGCGCGAGGAGTTTGTGCTCGATGACCGCCAGATCAACGCCATGTGGAAGCGACAGTTTGGAGGCGACACCGCCATGAGCATGGCCGTCTCGTACTTCTTTGCCAGCCTGGCCCTCCGGCACAACCACAACCGTACGCCCATCGCTCCAACCCTTCCATTCGCCCTCATCTCACCCTCTCTGATGAGTTACCTCAACTGATTCGTGCGTGTCTCGCTCACGCGACAGACTACAACGTCAAGCTCTCCACGCCGCTGCTGCCGTTCGAGACCTATGAGGAGTCCGACAAGGCGCTGCTGGACGGCCTCTACGACGAGTGCTATCGCAGCAGGATCTGCCGCGCGCTCTCTGGTACCGCGGACGTCCCCTCGCCCCCACCAATCTCATCCATATCTTCCTCGCTCGCAGCCCGTCCTCTCTTTGGCTGACCTACGAGAGCTCTCGTCGATGCGCACACAGGCTCGTGGCGGGGCTACTACTTCTACCCCGACGCCACCACCGACCAAGAGATGCTCCTCTACCTCGTCCTCAATCAAGGTACATTCATCGCTTGCCTCACACATACATGCGCTGCTCAGTCGCTCACGCACGCACGCACGCATGCACACGGCACGCAGAGGGACTGGTCGCGGGCCAGGGTACGGACAAGCACGGGCAGTTCGGGGTCAAGGGCAAGCTGCAGTTCAGCAAGGGGATGGTCACCTTCTACAAGGGCTACGAGCGCGTCAACGTCGCGTGGACCTACCGCGGCAAGCTCAACAGCAACGGCCTCGCCGGCACCTGGGGCGACGTACGCTGGTACGCACAAACTTCACACCTTCACACGAGCCCAGCGCTGGCCACGCACGCGAGCATGACGTTGTGTGTCGTGTCTGTGGCGTGATGATGATGATCAGGGGAGGATCGTTCATGATCTGGCCCAACGGCGAGGAGCAGGACGAGCAGGCGAGGTCGCTCCAGGAGCGGGCGGCCCGGCTGCAGCTCGCGCAGCTCGCGGGGTCGGCCGATGGCCATATCGACGACCTCGTCGCCCTGCCCCTCCACGAAACAGCCCCCACGCGCCGACCGCGACAATGTCTCATGCAGTGATCACTGCCTCCCCTCGTAGCATGACCGAGCGTCGACAGTCGACAAGAAATATTTTATTCGACCAATCGCAGTCGACCCCGAAGTTTACCCTAACCACACGGTTGACCTCGTTCGCCCTGACCCAAGGTTGACACCACGAGCAGGCGGCGGCTTCTGCGGGCAAGCTTGCGAGGAACCTGGTCTGCAGGTGTTCTTCTTGGTCTCCCTCGAGGAGTTTACGGTAACATACACCCGCATAATATTTATACATATTTATATTCTGGGCGTAATATTTTACAAGTTTTTGATCCGGAGAGAAGAGCAAGGTGGCGTGGGGGCGGAGGTACCACCACGACCACGAGGCAAAGGGAACGAACGAGAGAAGGGAACGAACGAGTTCGCCTCTCCTCTGCGAACCGAAGCTACGCGGGACAGCTCCCGAATATCTCCACACCACAGATATCACACATGGAACCGATGATGGCATCCTCTTCCCCCTCCTCCCCCCACGACGATGGGGGCTCAGGAGATGATGGGGATGAGCCAAGCTGCTCCCGCGCGTACACAAAAAACGACCAAAGCGTAGTCGAGGCCCCCCTCCCCCTCCTCCCCCTCCTGCGATCATCCCCTGCTTCTACTTCTGCATCATCTCCGACGAGGGGCCCTCATCGGCCGCTACGCGTAAGATGTCATAATCCATCTTCTCCTACAAAAACATCAACTCGGGCCACTACGACCAACGCCTCGTCTTTCCCCTTCTCCTTCTTCTACACCTTCTCCTTCCCCTTCTTCTCCTTCATCTGCACCTTCTACTCGTCTTGGTCCTCTACGTTTTCATCATCTTCGGCCTCTACGTTTTCATCATCTTTGGCCTCTACGCGGCGTTCTGGGAAAACGATGATGATGGTCATGTTCACGTTCACGTTCTACGCGGCGGTCGTGCTGGCGCTCCTGGTCCCGACGAGCAGCGCCTACTGGCCCGCGCTCCAGGGCAACAGCGCACGGCAGGGCCGGCTGTCCTACCCCTACATCAAGGTGCCGCCCTCGCCCGAGGCCTCGTTCCGCAAGTGGAGCGTCGACCTGGCGTCGTCGAGCTACCTCAACACCTCCCTGCCTCCCTACACCTTTGGGTACTTACCCCCCCGCCGTCGTCTTCGCTTTCGTTCTTTCGTCTTCGTCTTCGTTTTTTTTTTGCACGGCCGAGTCTGACGTGTGTGTGTGTGGGAAAACAATAAACCAGGTCGCCGGCTGTGGACAGCAACGGGACGGTCTATGCGACGTACGCGAGTTCCAATTCCACATCGCTCGTCTCGGGCATCGTCGCCATTCTGCCCGACGGCACGAAACGCTGGATCGTGCCCCTCGATACGGTGCGTTGGCACGCCCGCACGCTCGTCCACTTCAATATCGCACTTTTGCTCACCTTTCTGTTCTGCTGCGACAGAGCTCGGGTCTGGCGGTCAGGGGCAGTGTGGCGCTGAGCGAAGACGAAACGATACTCTACGTGGTGGCGTCCAATTCCTTGGCAAAGGCGGTCTTCTACGCACTCTACACACACACTGGCCTCGAGGCATGGCGCTACACTGCCTCCTACTCTCTCAAAGGCATCAGCGAACCCGTCGTCTACGGGTCCACCGTCATCATGGGCGACTCCAGAGTTCGTCTCCACGCACTCGCTCATGTGTGACATACACGCCAACTGACAAGCGTTTTTTGCCCAACGCGTGCAGCAATTGTACTGCTTCGCCGATGGGACCAAGCCGCAGCTCACGTGGAAGTATAACTACTACGTGCAGGCCGGCAACAATTCGGTAGCGCTCGATCGTCCCCTCCCCTGCCCTCCCCTGACGATGGCTCTTTGGATTGACTGTGACGTTCATGAACGCAGAATGAACGACGAGTGGCGCCTTCGATCTCGCTGTACAACGCCGACATCATTTTCACGTGTGAGCGCAAGTACGTTCTCGCGATCTTCATCGATGATGCATCCCTGAAGTGGGCCACTCCGCTCGTCTGCAACAGCACAGCCGGCTGCGACATGACGGTACGTTGAGCAATCGTGTCCGTGCGTGGTCCGCGCAGCCTCGCAGTCTAATACATAGCGGTGATGCAATTGCAGGGCAACGCAGCCGCTATCGGCGATGATGGCACGATCTTCGTGCCCGCCACAGACTTTTACAACGTGGTACGATTTGATCAACCTGGCGCTGGTGTCTCAGCGTGCACCACTTACGCCTACTTGGTCACGTCCAGACGACTACACATTTCAATGAGACCACCAACGAGACGATCAGCACCAGCACGCCGAACAGCGATTTCTACCTCTTCACGATCAACGCTGGCGGGCGCGTTAGGAACCGACTGAAGCTCACCACGGGTAGCAACGGGATGGGCATGTGGCAGATCCCCGCCATCAGTACGCACGTCCCTTTGCGTCAGCGTTACATGCGTTAGCGCACTGCTTATCTCTTCTCCACCTTCCGCCAGGTACGAGCAGTCAGTACGTCTACGTGGGCGGATACCAGCCTGAAGCCAATCTGTGGCGGGTACGTACTGCAATCCCTCATGAAGGAACGAGATTCTAGCCTATCCCACCAGCTCGAGCTCATCCACATTGATGCGCCACAGGTCAACATCCAGCTGCAAAACTTCACCAGCATACTCCAGCTCAATGGCAACGCCTCATCGCCGCCGATTGCGACAACAGGTGCTCGCGGCTACATAGCCGATTCGACATCAGGTATGTCACAACATAGCCACCATCTTGCGTTTCATCAGAGTGTACACTCTCCTTCTTGCTCACGTCCGGTCTCGATATATGCAGCTCTGTGGGCGTACAACGCTGCCAACGGGTCAGACAAGTGGATGACACAGTTCGGCGATCAGCATTACCACTCGAGCTTCGCTTTCGGGGAAGACGGAACCATCCTCGTCAGCGATTCCACCAGTGGTGGACTCTTTGCCTACGGCACGCCCGCCCTCCCTCCCCCCTGCTCTACACTTGTCAACACAATCTCGCCCGGTCACGTGATCTCTTACCGTTGCTGCGTCGTTGGTGTACAGGCTGCCCGACTGGCACGCAGGTGGGGGCTAGCGGTGGGTGTGTGGCCTGTCCGGCTGGCACTTATTACGTCACCGATGGCCGGGCGCTCTGCCCGAAATGCCCCAAGGGCAAGGTACGCACACCGTCCTCATGTCGTTGTCTACCACGTCCCTCTCTCTCTCTCTCTCTGACGCTGGGTGCTGGTTTCGTGCGCGCGCAGGTCTCGGCTGGAGGTGGTGACTTGAGCTCATGCCAATCCTGCACGTCGAACTCGATCCCGAGCACCAACCAGACCAAGTGCACGACGTGCCCCGCTGGGACCAAACCCAGTTTCGACCTCACGTCCTGCACCTCGTCGTCCTCCGGCGCCGCCAGCACCGCCACGCGTCTATCCGCCTTCCCCCTTTTCCTTTCCTCGGCCTTCCTCAGCCTCTTCTCCTCCTCCTCCTCATCATCATCATCACTCACACTCACTACTGACACGACAGGCCAGCCTTGCAGCCTTGCCTCTCTCTTCCACTCCCCCAACTTATAATTTGTACCACACACTACCATAGCAGAGCGCTGTACCATACATTCATCATCGTCATTACCATCATCAAACAATGCATCCCCCCGCACTACCAAGTACTACTGGTCGTTGTCTTGTTCTGAAGTGGTGATGATGACTTTCCGTTGTGCTGTGAGAGGCGACACGACAAGCGAAGCCTTTCCGCGTCTGGTCCAGACAGGATCAGGCCGAGGCGTTGCCCCACGTGATGACGTTGCGATCGGGATTCCGCACGAAGCCGTTCTTGGTGAAGAGACCCGTCTGATAGAAGTGGTGCACCGTCGTGCCCAGGTCCATCTCTCGCGCCTGTCGTGACGCCCACCATCAGCACCACAGGTTCAGCTCCGTCACAATCGGTCGCACTCGCGCGCAATGGCTGCACACAGGCGGCGGCGTACCCTGGTCTCGAAGACGGAGCAGTTGACTTCATCCCGCTTTTTGTTTCCGTGCAGCGACCGTTCGCGCACCATGGTCTGGAGCAGGTGCAGGAGGAGCTCCTCGTTGTCCCTCTTGAAGCTGATGTAGCCTCGGAATTTCTGTGTTTCATGCGAGGTTAGAGGACGTAAGGTCGGGATGGTGGTGGAGCGATGACGCGCCGCCAGACGGGCAACGAACCTTCTTCATGGCGCGAGAGATGGCAAACTTTTGAGATGAGATGAAGCTCTCCAGCATCACCCGAATGGCCACGTTGACATCGTCATCGTTCACGTAATCCCTGCAATGCCATGGTGAGCGATCAAGCTCAGCAGCGGAGGGAAGCGGAAGATGAAAGGCAGGGCTGATCTCTCCCAGGTACGCGTACCTAAGGTGCATCTTGGCGTGGGCTTCCGACATTCGCAGCATGGACTCCAAGTGACGCACGGTCATGCACACGCCGCCAACCTGGTGTGTGGTGGTAACAATCAGGAGAGACCGACCGGAGAGGAGCGTGCGGAAGAGGTTGCTGCAGTACCAGAGACTCTGTTCGAAGCTGGGCGTAGAGGTTCTCCACCTTGTCGCGATCGATGTTCCGCAGCTTGGGGTGACACCTGTGCCGCGCGTAGGTGATGTACTTCCTCAACATCTCTTGCGAGAGCGCAAAGCCATCGTCGTTCTGCCGGACGCGCACCAATGGAAGAGAGTGATGTCAACAGGGGCTCGGGGCACGGCAGCTCTCGTCTAGACGAGAGGGATTGATTACCTTGTTGAATCTGGTCTCGCTGCCTTCGCTGTGCGGATGAGAGTTCATATGGCTCCCCACCACGAACTGCGCCAGGGCCTCGTCCACGACAGGATCCACGGTGTCACGCACCTGCGAGACAAAGGACAAAGCGATATCATGATAAGGTACATGCAACGATTCAGCCACGACTGTCACTGGACGATCGACGCGCACCACGCAGAGGATGTCGAAGCGGGACATGATGGGCTCGGTGAGCTCGACGTTCTGGGCAAACGAGAGCGCAGGCCTGGCGGAGGACAGGAAGCTTAAGTCAAGCACACAGTGGCGAGCAGGAGGAGAGGGAGGGTACCGGTAACGGCCACCGATGGGGTTAGCCGCCGCAATGATGGTGCAGCGAGCGAGAAGAGTGGTCACGATGCCGGCCTTGGAGATCGAAATGGACTGCTGCTCCATGGCTTCGTGAATCGACGTCCTGTTTCGGATACGTGTCAGCAGACAACAGAGAGCCTAACTGGTGGCGTGACAGACGGCGTGCGAACCTGTCCTTGTCGGTCATCTTGTCGAACTCGTCGATCATGCAGACGCCCTTGTCTGCCAGCACGAGGGCTCCTCCCTCGAGGATCCATTCGCCGGTGATGGGGTCCTTGCACACCGCCGCTGTGAGACTGCGAGAAAGCACGCGGTGAACATGATGAAGTCTCGATACGGCTCACTGGCCCGGCAGATGGAGAGGGAGGAAGAGACGTACCCCACCGCAGAGGCTCCTTGGCCCGTGGTGTAGACAGCCCTGTGTGCGGTCTTTTCGGCATACCTGAACGGCGACACGTGTTAGCAGAAGCAGACGACCCTCGCACTCGCGGTTGGCACACGTACTTGAGGAACTGCGATTTGGCCGTGCCAGGATCGCCCACCAGCAAAACGTTGATGTCGCCTCGCACCCTGTGCTTCTGCTTTTCGAACTCCTTGCATTCTGGATCACACCATCGCGTCGACGTGAGAAGGGCGCTGCTGCTAGCGCAAGCGAAACATCAAGGCTAGTGTGGGGAGAGAGAGGATCCTCTCTCTGCGCACCTCCGCCAAAGAGAGCCAAGGCCAACGCCGTCTTGACGTCTTCGTGCCCGTAGATGGAGGGAGCAATTGAAGCAATGATCTGTGTGTGATCACCCACCGCCAGGTTAGAGATCCGGTCGAGAGGGCCGACACCACACGCCTTGTTTGGAGGCGAGAGAGGGAGAGAGAGAGAGAGAGAGCGTACGCGCTCGCCGATCCGCGGGTCCTTGGACAGCTTGATAATCTCGGCTTGATCCTCGGGCGTGAGATGGAACGAGGCAAAGAGGTCCTCCTTTTTGGTGACGCCTGGCAATGCGGAATCGTTGAGCGCGATCAGCCGGGGAGCACACAAGAACTCAGCGCTAGTCCCCAGGAGGCAAGACGTACAGTTGGCTTCGATGATCGTGGCGAACACGGGGAAGCCGTTCTTGGTGTTGAGCGAGGCGTCAAAGTTGTTGCGGTAGACGCCGATCACTTCGATCTCCTCGCCGGGCGAAGCGCAGTCGATCATGTCGGCCAGGAGGATGACGTCCTTGGTGCGCGGGAGGCGACCGGCGGGGACCGTACCCGGACTCTCCTGGAGAGTGACCTTCTGGTAGTTTCGGTAGGCGGTCTGCTCCGTGTTGACCGTGAACGGGCCCTTGCTCTCGCACTCGGTACATCGCTGCACCTTGATCTCTGGATCCAGCGAATGATACACACGAACGTGAGAACCTATACGTCATCTGGCCCCATTGATTGACTGACGCTAGTGTCCGTCCGTACCTGTCGTGGTTCCTTGGAAGAAGGGCCCCAACACGGCGCCGCACTTGCCGCAGTCGTACTTGGCGTACTTGAGCTGAGGGAACACGCCGGTGCGCCTGGTGACCACGCCGGCGACGCGGATCAGCGAGTTGAGATGGTGCTGGCGGAGATCGCGGAGAGAGTCCTGGATGGGCAGGTCGGTGATCCTGACGTGGACCTCGCCGTGGATTCGCTTGTACTCGGGGAAGATCGCCAGCACCACCTCGAGCGCCACCTGTATGCCAAATCCCGGGTCAGCTGGCGCTGGCCGTGTGCGTCTCGTCACGAGAAGGATCACACACACAGAGAGGAGTCGCGTCGCTAAGTCCGTACCTCCTTGAAGATGGCGAGCACCTCCGCAGGAGCGTCAGCCAGGTACATGGCCACGTTGGGGATGGCCTTGCTCAGGTGCGGGAAACCCACGAACAGACTCTCCTTGTTCGCTGGAAGAAGCAAGAGAAGAAGGCGAACGTGTTAGACGAGACATGCACTCCTCCCTCGCTCGTGAGTGTACCCTGATGCTCATCATGAATACGCATGCACGCGTGGAGGAGGAGCGGGCTGCCGTACCTGCGCACATCTCAGAGATTCTGCGAGTGTAGATCGCGTTTCCCTTGTCGTCCACGAACGACGACAGGAAGCTGTGAAACTTCTTGGCGATGTGCCGCCTCGGTGCCTCCATCTGCACCCACTCGCGGACGGGACCCTTCTTCTCGATCTCGGCAATGTCGTTCAGCTGATGATGACGACAACGAGGCCATTGGGTTTGTGATCAGTCGATGAGCGGGCATGCAGCACGCGTGGGATGATGGTCGCACCTGATCTTCGATGGCCTGAGGGTTGATGGCACCGGTGGCCGCTTGTTCGAGAAGGTTACGTCGCACGTTCATTCGGTTCCACGTCTCGTCGTCGTTGTTGTCGTCATCGTCGTCATCGCCGTCTTTGTGGGAGAGTCAAGGCGGTGAGTGAAGAAGAAGATCAGTTCGCACGCGTTCACACAAGGAATGGGCGGGGGGCATCACGCGTACCGTCGTGCAGCATGGCGGGCATACGCGCAGACGAGATGTCGGAGCGCGGTCGCTTGCGCGAGGCAGCGCCCGCGGCAAAGAGGCCGCCCTTTGAGCTGCCTCTGTCCCGCTCGTTCATGGCCAGCTCGGCTTCATGCCTGGTGGCCAGGGGCATCGGCTCGTACGACGCCTGGACAATGCACCCCAATGCACACACACAACACACACGGTTCGCCAACGGACGCAAACCGAGAGAGGCGAGGTGTAGAGCGGAGGGGGTGGAGAGCAGGCGCACCTCGTCGAGGATCTCTTCGTCGTACTTGTCCAGGTGCGGTTTGTGCTCGTAGTCCCTGCGCTCATTTAAATTTAATTTAATTTACAATTCAGGAATTAAACAATAAAATGGATTTAAATGGAGAGAGTAGCGGCAGAGAGAAGAGAGGGTAGAGAGGGGGGGGTATACTTGGTCAACAGGCCGTCGTCGAACAAATCCTCTCCCTCCTCCTCTTCGTGGTCCTGGTTGTCGCCCCAATCGCCAAAGAGCTCCTTCTCCATCTCTTCGTCAATGTCATACCTGGCCCTGCCATTGCTGCTCATCTTCCTCTTTCTCCTCTCTTCCTCCTCCTTCTTCCTCTCTTCCTTCACGCGTGAGTCTGCCCAAAATTGCAAGGCCGAGCGAGAGAGGAGAGATGAGATTTGACGAACAGATTGTTGGTGCGCGCGAAACGGCTTTCGCGCCATTTTGGTTTTTGGCGGGAAAACATTGATATCGCTCCCCGCTAATATCCGGACACGAAACGCACGGTGCTCTAGGTCAGTTGTTGAACATGTCGCTCTGCGCGTTCTGGACGAACATGCGCGGGCAAACGAAGCGCTTGATCCAGTCGTTGGTGTTGACCGCGTCGATCCACTCGGCCATCGAGAGCTGGCCGTCACCGTCGACGTCGGCCGACATGACCTTGTCAAGCGCGGCGTCCTTGTTGACCTTACAGAACCGATGCAGCTCCATTTTCTATCGTGTGGTGGTCGTGAGAGTTGAGATCGTTCACGTGTCACTGCTCTGGGATGGGGAGGGGGGCTGGTACCACTTCAAGCTTCATGGAGAGGGTCGGCTTCTCGGTCTCGGAGACGTCCATGGCGAGCATGGTCGCGGTCATCTTCTCAGCCAGGCCCAGAAGTCGCTTGAAATGGCCCTTCAGCTCAGCTGAGCGATGCAAAATGGTCAGGTGTCTCTCCTCATGTTGTGCACGCTAACCAAGAGGAGGCCATGCGCTACCTTTGCCGAGAGAGCCGCTGTGGTCAGCATCAATAGCCATGAACACCACTGTGGCGCACAGAGGCGTCAGTCAGCCAGTCGAGACAGGCAGTCAAGTTCAATAAGGAAGCAGCAGCTGCGCACTCTTGGCCTTCTCCTCCAGCGTGCCCTTGGCGATGATGGAGATGCCCGACAGCAGCTCGTTCAGCGACACTGTCCCCCCACCCCCCTCCGTGTGAGCGAGCACAAGCGCGAGGGCTGGAGCGTATGAACGTACCTCGACTGTCGTGGTTGAGGTCGAAGAGGGAGAAGAAGAACTCGAGGCGCTCCGGGCCAAAGTCCACGCTGGGGTGCTTGGCGGTGACTTGATTCATGACCTTGATGAAGCCCTTGCGCGACATGGCCTTCCCGTCCTTGTGGTGCTCCTTGAAGACCTCCACGATGCACTCGAGCTGCTGGGTGCTCAGGTGCGTGGACAGCGGGAGGCCCTTCTCGCCCGCATGGCTCTGCTCGGCTCCCATACGTGTGTGTGTGTGGACGCAGATCAAAGTGGTGGTGGAGGTCTAGTGTTTGGTGTATTTGTTTCGTTTCGTTTTGAGTTTCGCCAAATCGAGCGTTCGCTTGTAACGCACAACTTTTCCGTCGACAGCGTCACCAACACTGACCACCACTCCCTCCAGGACCTAAGCTTACATACAAAACCGTTTTGAGACGGACACACGTCCTTGAGCTCCCCCGGCCCGAGACGTCGCGTCACTTGTGCGCCCATCTTCTACCACAGGCCGTGCGTGCCGGTCTTCTTCAGGCGCACACCTGATCATGACGATGACGACGATGGTTGCTCAGAGGCTTAGACGAGAGAGACGCACTGACAGGAGCACAAGGCGTGTGAGTCGGATCGTACCCGCATAGCGAACGGAGGCTCTGGGGTTTCCATTGGCGTCGACTGCGCCAGGCGCACCGCTCGGTGCCGGAGCTGGGGCGGCGGGCGCAGGCGCTGCTGGCTTGGGCGCAGCTGCCACAGGCGCCGGCTTGGGCTGTAGGTCAAAGCGAGAGAGTGGGTGAGCGACATCATCACTAGCACTCAACCTGCACACACACACACACACACACAGAGAGAGAGAGAGAGAGAAGCGTACGGAGGTGACTGGTTGGGGGCGCGATCCAGAGGCCGCGGAGCCAAGGCCAGCAGAGGGAGTGGCGCGCGAAGTCGAAGACACCGCCACGGGGGGCGACAGTGCCTTGTTGGGCGCGATCGTGGCGCTCCTGTTCGATACGAGCGGCGAAGACGGCGTGCCGTTGGACCTCGACGCCGCAGAGACGGCGGGCGAGGGGGTGGGACTGGTCTTGGCCTGGGCCGCCGGAGGTGTGAACTTGGGCGCCGCCGATGGGTTGGGAGATCTGGGCGGGCTAGGCGTCGGCGTCGGCGCCTTGATCGCCTGCACCTGTGTCACACGACATTGATTGAGCGTTGATGTCGGATGAGAGCATAAAGCAGGGAGAGGCGTACTGGGGCTTTGATGGGCGCCGGCCGGGCAGGGGCGGCCTGCGTGCGCCCGGCAGGGGAATAGGGAGCGGGGGCTGCGGCGGTGGGCGTGGCAGAGGGGTTCCACGGCGGGAGCGTCTTCAGGATAGGCTTGAGGCGTCGGATGATGTCCTTGAATGAGGGACGCGCTGACGGCTCATACCCGCAGCAATCTGCGCCATAGATCACGCAATCGTCAGTCTCAGGCGCAGTGGACTCTCAAGCTGCAGGGCGTACCAATTGCCACCTGAGCAAACTCGGGCGGGCAGTCGGCCGGGATGAGCTTCTCCAGCTGGCTGACGTTGAGACCGAACGCCTCCTGTGGCTTGCGCTGGAGATGGTCCGAGATCTTGGCGCGCGTGATGAGCTCGCACAGCACGATGCCGTACGAGAACACGTCCACCTTGTTATCGTACTGGAAGCCCATGATCATCTCGGGCGCCATCCAGTCGTCCGTGCCGCAGAGCGTCATCGGGCGGTTGGACGCATTCACGCGCGCAAAGCCCTGCAGCCGAATGAAATGGTCGTTATCAGTCTCTGCAAACGCGTCAACGGGCCCAGCAGCCGAGCTGAGGGAGCGCAGCGTACAAAGTCACAGATCTTGAGTTTCCAGTTGTCGCCCACGAGGAGGTTCTTGCTCTTCAAGTCCCTGTGGATGACGTTGCGCGAGTGCAGGTACCTGATCGAACGTGCGAGAGTTGAGAGTTGAGGACCAGCGCCAACGAAGGAGACGCGCACGAACGAGGGGAGAGTGAACGTACGCCATGGCGCAAGCAATGTCATGTGCAAGGTTGATGCGCATGGCCCAAGGCATGCTCTGATCGTACGTACGAGAGGAAACAAGTGGATGAGCGGACGGTCGCACGTTCGCACACAGAAAGCAAACACCACCATCAGCGAACGTGAGTCGATGTGCGTACGATCTTGGAGTCCTTGAGGAACTTGCGCAGGTTGCCGTTGTCCACGTACTCGGTGATGATGAACAGCGCGCCCTCGTGCTGTGACGCGCCATTCTGGGTCAGAACCCACGCACGGCCAGAGAAGACGACCTCAGGCTAAGGAGGAGAAGACGCGTACGACTGCAATGCCGATGAACTGGACGATGTTGGGGTGGCGCATGCCCTTGAGCACGTTCACCTCGCGCTCCAGGTACAGCAGGCCATCGGGGTCCTCCTCCACGATCCTGCGCAACAGCCAACACCACGTCAGGAAAATGGCACACCTCACACGCGTGCGGTGCGCCCACACGGACCAAGGCGACAACCAAATATATTTTTTAAACCAGCTGCCAATTGGCCCAAGCCCAAGCATACCACCTGGCGTGGCTCCCCTTGGGGGGGGGG
>CDFA01023207.1:18883-38030 GCA_000826305.1 Acanthamoeba healyi | reverse complement strand
CCCATCTGTTCCATCTTCTATGTGCTCCATCCTCACAGCCATCGCTAGCAATGACGAGAAGACCATTCTGGGCTTCATCTGGCTTCTCATCCGCCAGTTCCAGCTCAAGAGCTCCACCGATTCGGTGGCCGCTGGACGGCTCTCGTCGGCTCGTATGACCCCCCCCTCTATCCCCCACCCAAAGCAAGATGGCTGGGTTGGTTGCTTACTAACAGGTTACACGCCTACACGCTGTTACGTACGAAACCAATAGGCGACGAAGATCTGGATGTGCTGGAGAGGGAGCTGAGGAGGGCCATGGAGGCCACTATGCAGCAACAGCAGCAGCAGCAGCAGAAGCCCGTGGAGCCAAAGGCGCCGGTCGTTGCCGTCGTCGAGTCAGAGAAGAAGGTGCAGCGGGAGAGAACGAAAGAGAAGCCCGCTATCAAGGGTACCCCCTCCTCCCTCCATCCACTTGGATGTGCTTGCTCTCCAGCTCCTGTGTGGCACCTCGCATACGCTGGTCTCTCTAACGCAGCTGCTTCGCTTTCAGACGGCACGCACTCGACCGTCGTGTCGGAGACGCTTAAGGGCTCCAAGTTCAGAGTAAAGGCGGCGCAGCTGGAGGACATGTGCAGCAAGTGCGCTCAACCGATCACCGATGCCACCTTGATCCAGGTCGACTCTGGAGCCAAGTACGGTTCACCCGCTGGGTCTCCTGCTCCACCAGGCACCACACACGCACGGGACTAACTTGACGACAACACCACCACAGCTACCACATGAGCTGCTTCGCTTGTTCCATCTGCTCTGCACCGTTCGAGGACGTGTACTGGGAGCACGAGGGCAAGGCCCTTTGCGAGAAGCACTACCTGCAGGTACGCGGACCTCTCCTCTCCCCTCCTCCTACTACTTAACATGCAGACGACTAGAGCCTCACCGTGCGTCGCGCATTGTACAGACGGCCGGCAAGGAGTGCGCCAAGTGTTCGCTGCTCATCAGCGGCCCCCTCGTCAAGTACGTCCATCAATGCTCCCCCAACATGTGCGACTAGTGATGAGCGTGCTGATCCTCTTCTCTTTCATCATCCACAGGGCCATGCACCAGCATTGGCACCACGCCTGCTTCGTCTGCACAGCGTGCCAACAACCCTTTGAGGGAGACTACTGCACCATCTCCAACGCACCCTACTGCAAGCAGGTACGTCGTGCGCCCTCCGCACTTGCAATAAGCGCACACTAACCAACCGTTCGTCATCATCATCATCGTCGTCGTTGTCATCATCAGGACTACTACAGGAAGAAGGGCTGGCTGTGCGCCAAGTGCGACAAGGTGGTGGGCAAGGGCGACAAATCCGCGCTGGGCAAGGCGTGGCACAAGGGCTGCTTCGTGTGCACCACGTGCGACCAACCGTTCGGCGCGGCCGGCTTCTTCAACCTCGGCGGAAGGCCATACTGCCCCACTCATTACAGAGAGAAGAACGTCGCGGCCGCCGGAAGCTCAGCGGCCGCCGGAAGCTCAGCGTCCGGCAGCCGCGCCGCAGTCAGCAGCAACTAACAGCCTTCCTATGTAAAGAGGTACCACCACATCACCATCACCATCACGTCCGTCCTTCTCTGCAACTCTCTTAGCTTCTCGGTGTGCGCATCAGCAGAGCCTGGGAAGGAAGCACACCTCACAAGCGGTTAGGCGCAAAAGCTGTGGTGGTGATACGGATCGAGGAGGACACTTCTCCTCAACCACACGAGACAAGTTGACCATCACCACCCATTCACCATCACCACCTTTCTGACACCCCCCTCCTCTCTCTTCTGCATCTATCATCCCCCCCCCCCTCTCCATCGTCACTGCGGCCTCCTTCACCACTCAACCAACAAAGGTCTCTTCAAGGCAAGGCAAGATGTTCGTGAGTGTTGTGGTGGAAGATCATCAGTTCATTCGTTGTACGACGTCGACCAATCGCCCCTCTCGCGAGCACGTGGAATGCTGCCGGGGCTTGGTGATGTGTCGGCCAGGCGGGTGATGCGTCGAATGTTGGGGTAGTTACAGCTTCTTCTCGACCCACTGCTCGAGACCGCCGGCGAGGACGATCTCTTGCGCGACCGCACCGACGGGCGGGAAGGCGAACTTGCGGCCGTCCACGTTCAGCGTAGACGACTTGAAGTCGAGCACGGCCTTGAGGCCCGTTCGCTGGGTCAGCTCTCGCTCTTCCTTGCTGCTGGCCTTCTCCTTGAGGTAGTCGACCAGCTCGGGCACCTCAATCACGAGGTAGCCGTTGTTGAAGGCGTTCCGCTTGTAGGTCTCCGAGAACGAACCGGCCAGCACCAGCGAGATGCCGTAGTGCTTCAGACACGTCGCTGCCTGCTCCCTGCGGGGATGATGGAGAGGCTGTGTGTAAGGTATGGAAAGGATCGATACGCAGAGTGCAGCAGATGGCGTACCGAGAGCTGCCCGTGCCAAAGTTGTAGCCCGACACGAGCAAGTCGCCCTTGCGCGCCTTCTTGGTGAACGTCGGATCGTAGTTCTCCATCGAGACCTGTGAACACGAGGTGAGCGGTGAGCCGTCATGTTCGTGAAGCTGAAACCGAACGACGACGGGGAGCGTGCGTACCTCTGCTTGCTGCTGAGGACTGATGTCTTCGTTGTACGTGTACTTACCTGCAGGGCGGCGGTGAGCAGTCAAAACACACAGATTGGCGACATGGAGAGGCTCCAAGAGTGCGCATGCGGGTTGGATTGGATACCAGGATAGATGCCATCGGTGTTGATGTTGTCCTGGTTGCAGAATACAAGCTCTCCCTCAAGCCTCTCCACGAAGCCAGGCAGAATCGCCACCGTCTCGCCCTCACCCGAACCGTGGGCGTCTGTGCACGAGGCCCGCTTCTTTAGTACTCGGTTCCAACCCAACGCCGCGCTTGCGCACGGCCTAACGTACCCTTGGAGTTGACCTTGACGCTGCCTTGAGCGCTCAGGCCATTGCCACCGGAACCGCCTGGCGCCTTGATGACGCCGGCCAAAGCCGACGCAGCAACCACCTCCGGAGACGCTGCACACCACCGCCATCACCGGTGAGGCGGGTGCTGAGAGCTTGAGTCGGGTGCACGTGCGTACCGAGATAGACGTCGGCCTCGCGGGAGCCCATGCGGCCCTTGAAGTTGCGGTTGGTCGCCGAGATACCCACCTCGCCAGCCTGCAGCAGGCCCGCACCGAGCCTGGGTATGCGTCGAGTTAGCAAATGAGATCGCTGTTCCTGCATCAGGGTTGAAGGGGGAGCTGAGGTTTACCCGATGCAAGGCCCACAGCCCGGCGGGAGAGGGGTGGCGCCGGCGTCGATGAGGGCCTGCCAGTCACCTCGCTTGGCGCTGTCGTTTTCGACCTCGCTCGATGCGGCGGCAATGTACAGCTCCACGCCCTCTGCCACTTTCTTACCCTGATCACCGTGCGGACGACTGTGAGGTGTGCGCGCGAGCGAGGACTCAGAGGAGGTTGATGGCCAGGAGTACGTACTCGTAGCACGTTAGCCGCGGCGGAGAGATCCTGCACGCGACTGTTGGTGCACGAGACGATGTAGGCCTTGTTGACTTTGATCCCCTTGCGCTCCATGTCGTCCACGCTGTGCATAACCTTCACGTGATTGGGCCTGCGTCCGCCTTGCACTTAGCACGCGATCAAGCCCGCTCGACGTTGCAGGAGAGAGAGAGAGAGAGCTGCGGCGCACCCTGAAACGTGCGGACGGACGGTGGAGAGGTCCAGCACGAGCTCCTTGGCGTAGAACGCGCTTCGGTCCGCCTCGAGTACGTTGTCCTCCAGCTCCTGTTTCGTAGCGGGAGAGAGGGGAGTCACGCTGTGAGCTCACAGCTCTGGCCAAAGGCAGAGCAACACCGGGGAACCTTGATGGTGCGAGGGTTGATGCGAGGATGCTTGCCGTGGCCATCGACATCCGATGCGATGGGCTTTCGCTGGGCCCAGGCTGAGGCGATGTACGATTCCCGGTCGCGCAGCCACCCGATCGTGCGATCGTCGATGGGGAACACACCTGCGTGCAATCACGTGAGGGCGTGTGCGGACAAGGTGTCACGAAATGTAGAGCTCCGCATGGTGGCGTACCAGCGAGCGCTCCCCACTCGGTGGTCATGTTCGCGATGGTGAGTCGGTCGTCGATGGTCAGGCGATCCACCCCCTCGCCCACGAATTCCTATTGAGACAGCGAGTCAGTGCGAGGAGTCAACGTTCTCTCGCCGATGGAGCGTCGTGGCGCGTACCACTGCATGATTGAGCACTTCGTCCTTGTTGAAAAGGCCGCAGAGAGTGATGATGATGTCCTTGCCGGTGGCGTACTCGGGCAGCTGACCACGAAGCTCAACTGATAAGCGAGAGCGAGCACATGCATGACGTCTGTGAGCAGCCGGCAACTTGTAGTCGAGCGCAGACAAGTCTGGCGGTAATCAGAGGGATTGCAGTGCGGTACCTCGCGCGACGGGAGGGATCTGCCACCAGGTGGCGCCGGTGGCCCAGATGGCAGCAGCGTCGGTACGCACGATCGGAGTCCCCAAACAGCCGAGTCCTCCATACATGTTCGAGTGGCTGTCCGACGCGACTACCATGGTACCGGGGAACGCGTAGCCCTCCTCGCACATCACCTGATGGCCGATGCCACGACCTGCCGGGTAGGCATCGATGCCGTACTTCTCCGCGAACTCCTATACAGGGTGATAGTCGTCGCGTACGATGAGGAGAGGGTGAGGCGATCGATGGCGATCAATGACGTGATCATGTACCTGAATCTGCTTGTACTTGTTGAGGTTGGCTTCGGATCGATCCTGGATGTTGTGGTCGAGTGTGAACACGGGCTGACGCGGATTGGCCACCCGCACCTCTGCGCACACAACGAGACTGCGGTCAGCAGCCTTGGCGGGGACGACGCGAGCGCTAAGACAGAGAAAAGGAGGAGAGAACGCTCACCGCGATCCTTGACGGAAGCGGCGATGGACTTGAACTTCTTGATCACGGCCGACGTGTTGTCATGGGTCATCACGTGCCGCGGTCGGATCGTCACAAAGTCCAGGCTCTGCACCTCTCGGCCGGCAGAGTCCACCTGTGCCACAGCGACGTTTATAATTAAATTGATATTATTAAAATCTTTAAAATATCGAATAAAATAGAAATCAAACCTAAATTAAATGATTGAAAACACGGCAAGCTTACGGTGTACTTCTGCACAATCTTCTCGATGAGGTTTTGCGGTCGCTGCCAGGCCGCTGCCGAAGTGTGGAGACGCAAGGCCGGACTGCGCATGCCCGTGCGGGGCAGAGGCGAGGAGCCGGCGACACTGCAGCAATGCGCCGCGCCAGCCGGGTTGCCCAGAAATCGCTTCATCTCTCCCTGATCGATCGAGGATCAAAATCCGCGCAATTGTCAGGTCTCCCGCCCACAAAGCCAGGGAAAAACAGGGAAGGGAGGGGCATCGATTCAGTCGACCAACCAGGAATCAGATACGAGGGAGGAACATACCACGAATACTCCGGGGGGGGAGGGCGGGGAAGGGAAAAATATAAAGGGGCGAGCGGGGTACGCAATAGTTCTTTCTCTTTTTTCTAATCTCGAAGATGTCGCAGACCAAGGCCACCAAGGCCACCAAGGCCGCCGCCGCCGCTGCTGCCCCTGCCGGAGCTGCCCAGCCCAAGACCAAGAAGCAGAACCCGATGCGCAAGCTGAAGATCGACAAGCTGATCCTCAACATTTGCGTCGGTGAGAGCGGAGATCGTCTTACCCGTGCGGCCAAGGTGCTCGAGCAGCTCTGCGGTCAGACTCCCGTCCAGTCCAAGGCCCGCTTCACCATCCGTACGTTCTCCATCAAGCGTAACGAGAAGATCGCCGTCCACGTCACCATCCGTGGTGATAAGGCCGCTGAGATCCTCGAGAAGGGCCTTAAGGTCAAGGAGTACGAGCTCAACGCCAGGAACTTCTCCGACACTGGTTCGTTCGGTTTCGGTATCGACGAGCACATCGATCTCGGTATCAAGTACGATCCTCAGATCGGTATCTACGGCATGGACTTCTTCGTCGTGCTCGCCCGCCCCGGTTTCCGCGTCGGCCGCAGGAGGCGTTGCCAGAACAGCGTTGGCACCAACCACCGCGTGTCCAAGGATGAGGCCATCAAATGGTTCGAGGACAAGTTCGAGGGTGTCGTCCTCCGCAAGAAGTAAGCAGCTGCGGCATTTGTTCCACACTACCTCTCTCTCATTATACGCTGCTCCATCGATCGTTGTCCCTAATAGTAAGATCAATGAAGTAGTAGATAAACAACAAACGCAGGCCACTGCGCTTTCGGCTCCGGTGAACTACCATCGACCCATTTCTTCCCTCCCCTCATCTCGGCTCAGCGATCAATTAATGGTCAGGCAATCCGACAATTAATGGGCCAATTCTTCAGGATGGAGAGGCAACATTCAAAACTTGGCACAATGGGGCTCAATTAAAACACAACCTTGCGATCTCTACTACATGTTCTATACAGATGGTAGGATTAGGACTCCCTTTCCGTCATTCTTCTCAATTCCGTGTTCCTCGTTCGTTCATTTCCCGTTGCCGTTTCGTGATGTGGATGAGGCCAGCCAGCTACTCTCCCGCGACCATCGCCCGCTTGACCTGTTGTACGGGGAGAGACATCAAAGCCTGATGAGCTTGTTCCCCCAGGACTCCCGACAGAAACGACTCAACAAGGCGAGAAACGAAGCAGGCGACAGAGTTGGGGCGTACCGTGTCGAGCCTGGTGTTGGCGAAGGCGAAGGGAACGAGTCCAGACCGTCCGTGGTCGCCATGCCGCCTGGTGGGTCTACGTTCAGGGTCGAGCCGCCAAAGAAGAGATCACGCAGGCCGCTCGCCGTCCGCTTGTGCGTCATGTCGCTCAGCAGCTTGAGGCTCCCGCTTGGACTCCCGCCCACGATCGCCACATCGGCGCTTCGTCGCAGTTCGTTCGTCACGATCGGTGGCGGGGCAGCGACGTTGCCGCCGGACGAAGTCAGCGCTTGCCTCTGCTGCGGTGGCGGCTGGTCGACGACGGCCTCGCGCTCGGCTGCCATCACGAACAGCTGCTCCAGCGTCACCTCGTGCCCTCCGCCGGCGAGGCTGCGCGCGATGGTGTCCGGCATGGCGGAGCTGGACGGCACGCGCGGCAGGAGCGACGACGAGTGGGCGTTTGGCCATCGCTCCGGGCTACCGCCGCCGCCGTCGCTCGGGCCGCCGCTTCGCGTTCTAATTCGCTCCGGCTCCAGTCCCCTGTGCATCTGTTCAAAGCCGACGTAGCTCTCCGGCTCGCTGTTGATGTTGCCGCTGCGGAAGGGGTCGTGGCCCTCCTTGTCGGTGTCGTGATAAAAGGAGCTCTCGTCGTCAGACGACCAGTAGTTGTCGCCGTCTTGATCGCGCTCGCTCTGCCCGTCCCACATCATACCGCCCAGCACGCTCTTGTACTTGCGATGGAACACGATGCGGGTGCGTCGAAGGCCCACCCACGACAGGATGATGGGCAGAAGGATCACCGAGAGCACGACCGAGAACGACGTCGTCGCCACGTAGAGGTAGGCGAACGACCGGTTGATCGGCGAGGACAGCGAAAACATGAGCGCCATCATCCCGAAGAACTGGGCGAAGTAGGAGCACCACAGAGACGTGCCTAGTGTTGTTCGTGCACGCGGGAACGGTCCACCACCAGTATCAGCAGGCGTATTTGGGCGTGCATGGCAAATGGGAGAGGGAGAGGCGCTATACCGATCTGGGTGACGACGTTCATCAGGCGCGTGGTACGGGGTCCCTTGTCCCGCATCCAGAAGTAGGCAATCTGGAAGTGGAAGTCGAAGCTCACCATGGCCACCATGATGAGGCACGATATCGAATAGCTGTTGAGAAGTCAGGTGATGAGATGTGAGCGGAGTGTCAGAGGGACCCAGCTCAGCACGAGCGAGTGCTCAAAGTGGACTGGCGACGTCACGACAAATACGTACACTGAGATGTTCATGGAGAGGAAGTGCATCAGCACACCGTAGAGGAGCGACGCCACACATGCGGTGGAGATCACGATCAACGTGACAGATCGCGCATCCAAAAACAGCAGACTGAGCAGGAAGAAGAGGGCTGAAGAGTGGGAGCAAGTGAACAGCTATCAGTTGTCCGCCCCACAACAGACAAAAGAGCGGAGAGAGGATAGTAACGTGCATACCTAGGTAGACGATGATCTTGGCGATCCACGCCCAGGTGAGTATCCAGGGCTCGTCGATGTAGACGAATTCCTCCGAGAAGATCATGGCTCTTCCCTGGCTGATCCGCTGGATGGCCTCATCCGACTTGACCATCTCTCGCAAGTGGTGCGACTTCTCGAGAATACTGTGGGGAGAGACAACAGCCGCATGAGCAAAGAGCGAAAATGACATCCCCGATCTGCAGCAGCGGGGGCCGTACGCTTGCCGATCGCTCGCGGAGACAGGGGTCAAGTTGAATGTAAACGCTGCCGCTCTCACCGTGCCATTGTGGTTGAAGATGAGTTGCTACGGGAAGCGCCACATCACGCAGAGAGGAGGCGTGTGAGTTTTTGTCCAGCCTCGGCGACAGGCCAGAACTGGTACCTTGGCGTACTGGCCACCTGAAGGAGAGTCTAGCCACACAGCAATGTTGGTGGCGTCTACGGAGGCGTCCAAGGGTTAGCTCAATCAAACTTGGAGCAAGCGGCAGCGGCGGGAGACGTAGGAGACGCACTCGTGTTCTCCTGGGGCTGATAGAAGTCGCTGATGTTTTGCCCCTTCGACACCAGATATGAAATGTAGTCGCTATACCAATTGGCTACGGAGTCTGGCCGTACGCAACCTGATGTATCCACCTGTTCGCGCACACTACGTGAGATATGGTCGCGTACCATGCCGGTGCGAGGGGGCGCAATTGCGTACCTTATGTAGGAACGCGTTGATCGTAGAGTAGGTGTCGGTGTCGGTGTAGTCGGCATGGGTGAGGACCAGCGACAAGGGAATCCCTGCCTGGGCAAAGTACTCGTCTTGGACGCCATAGTACGCGGCCAGGTAGTTTTCACTGTGTCGCACGGTTGGCAGAGTGTTAAACGCTGAGAGGGAGGACAAAGCAGCAAAGAACGCCCAAGCGAGACTCGTGGTGCAACGGCGTACGAAGGCAAGTTATCTTGACGCGGATGCGGACTCAAGGCGAATTGCGTGGTGCCGATTACGAAGATCGAGAGGCCCACTGTTAGGATGATCACGGAGATCTGCCCGTTGCGGGTGGTCGGTGGGGCGTGAGTCTCATGCCCCAAGAGCATCGCATGTGCACACATAGGACGTACGATGGCAATCTTGACGGGAAGCTTAGTCATGACCGGCGAGATGGCTTTGCGGAAGAGAACGTGACAGAGTCTCTCGTAGGGCGGCGGCGGCGGAAGCGCGTAGTCGGTGGAGACTTCGATGACATCGCCGATCGTGGGCGCTACGCGGATGGCGAAGTCAGGCTCCCTCTTGAGCAGCAGAACATCCGTTCGATTCTCCTGTGACGCACGTTGTACGTACAACGTGAGAAAGTGCACCAAGCAAGTAAAGAAAGCGAAGGATGAGATCGAAAGTACCACTACGCGCAGGGCATCCAAGACGAGAGCCGGAAGGAAGAAGAGATTGATGGTGATGTAAAGCACCAACATTCCAAAGGCGCATGTGGAGCTCAGCGAAACTAAGCCCGCAATGGGCTGGTACTCGAAACAGTACTCCGACAGGATGCCTGTTGTTCATCGTGTGTCGTAATCCGATGAGAGAAGATCCCGTTAGCGCTCGACAATAGGAACGGACAGCGGGCGGGATAGTTGCAAGCAGTTGCCCGTACCGATGCCAAAGATGGGGATGCCGATAATATAAACCGCAGTGATGGAAGGCATTGCTTCGGCCAACGTCTCGGTGACGAGCTGCCGGAATGTGCTCTGTTTGTTGGTCGCCCTCGCACTGCCTTGGTTGACCTGACCCTTCTCCACTTGCGGCTCGGGCTTGAGCAGCTCCTTGTCGATGACTGTACAGGTTGGTACACGTGCGCGTGTGGTGAGAAAACGCTGTTCAGCTGTGCTGGCCAGCACGGCTGGAGGGAATCTAACCTCGATCATAGGCATGGACGATGATGAAGAGGTGATTGAGACCAAGGATGGCGACCAAAAAGATGGCGTAAGTGTCGAATACAGTCTCGCTGAGGAACAGCACCGAGGCGGCTCCTAGCGTCACAACAGCTAGTAGTCAGTACACGCCCAAAGCGGAGGCAATCAGCACCTGGCGAGAGAGAAGAGCAAATACCTTGTGTGGAAGTGATGGCGAAGACGATGGTGAGAGCGGCAATGAATCCGAGGTAGACGCGAGAGTGGTGGATAAACTCCATTGACATGAACGCCAGCGCGAGAATGATTAGCATGATGCAGACGCTGGCGCCCAAGTACGGCCAGTCGGCGATCATGGACGAGTAGATCTCCTTGTTGTAGGAGAGCTGCACGTCGTTCCCCAGACCAGAGATCAGGTGTGCATTCTCAGCCAGAAGCGCATCAACGGAACAAGCGTACATTGATATTGGGCGCAATCTCGGCGAACGTGTATCGCTTCAATGTGTCAAGGAGGGCATCTTCGAAGCTTTGCAGCACCTGAGGGGATGATGTTAACGAGTTTGCTCAGCGACACAAGGGTCCGGAAGCTTGTGAGGGGACGGGATGAATGCGCACCTCACTCCAGTGAGGGTTGACCGCGTATCGCGCTGGCGAGCTATCAAAGAAGTAGTGCACCTGCAGCGCCGCAATCGCTACGATTTTGTCGTCGACTCTGGTGATGCCACCAAAGATGTCCTCTATTCGTGTCCAGGGGTTGAGAAAGAGCGAAGCGGGGTCGTTGATCTGCGCAAGCCGCACGCGTGTGAGTGTTCAACTCTTTAGAGGTTATTGGAGCGATGTACGTGCGTACCGCTGCGCCCACGTTGTTGCTGGGCCGTTGAAACGAACCAGGCCCGAGACCTGCAGGCCAAAAGGCTGCGAAGCAGTGTCAAACACAAGACGATGTGAGATTACGCTCCCTCACCCCATAACAACCACACTTATCATAGCCACGCGGTACCCAATGGATTGTATTGATAGCATCCCGTCACGCCCAAGAGCGTTACGTTGACGCACAAGTCAGTGAATCCGTACTGCTTGCCTGCAAGCGACGAGGGCAAAGAATGGTCAATATCAATGCACACTGTGCAGTGCGCGCAACACGAACGCTCCTCTGAGTAGAATGGTGATAGCCGTACCCTTAACGCTGACAGTGAGCTCCGTGGCAACGTATGTGTGCAAACGCCAAAGGCTTGCGAATAAGTCGTGCCGCATGAGGTTTGGATCGTAGCCTGGGTTGGCTGTGAGCATGATCCGAGCGGGGTCCATTGAACCAAAGAGCCTAAGCGTTGAACGTTCAACCACCAGCACACCGAGCAACGGAAGTGAGCACTTCGTTGTGCACGTTGCAGCACGAGCTGTAGCGTACCGCTCGTAGTTGTGCAAGTCACTGAGGATTGGGGCATTGCTCGGGATCCACAGCGTGTCCTTGGACACGTACTGCTGGCCCTTCTGCAAGTACGCACTGGATCGTGAGGCTCGTCTCCGCGTGCGGCAGAGGAGCAGAGAGAGAGAGAGAGAGCGCGCACGCGCACAGAATGAAAGGGCTGTTGTACCATGCTACCAGATGTGGCCGCGCCCGCGAGCGCGAGCGCGAGGACCATGCAGGCAAAGGCGCGCCAATTCCACCACCAGAACCACCCACCGCCGTTGGGCTCACCGTGCCGGAACGACACCCCATCTGCCAAGACACGGCCTTGGTGGTCGAACGAATGCACGGCACGCGTGCGCATGACGTGTGCAACGAGACGAAACGGCAACAACAAGCAGCAGAGTGGGGAGCCGTGCGCGAGTGTGGAGACCCGGTCCGGAATGCATTAGTGTGAAGATTTAAAAAAAGAAAAATGAATGATGAGAGAGAGGGCCTTGTACCCTGCCAGTAGTGAGCCTTGCGCAGCAGGAAGTGGGTGTGCACGAAAATCTCGGAAATGTTGCGTTGAATGGAATCTCCCATCTCGGCCAGGCCCAGAGGACCGCCGGCGCCCCCGAATTGCGATACTCGTTCGAGAGCCGTTGCACCGTGGTATTCCTCCACTTTTGGGCTCTGCGGGACCGGGCCGCGTGGTTCCCCGTTCGATGGCTCGAGAGTGGGATCAGATCACGACGCGATAGTCAATGGAGAACTGCAATGCAACAAAACAACAATCAATAAAGCACAGCAAACCCAAGCGTTGGATGCCTCAAATTCTTCATTAAATCTCGCCAGCTTTTTCCAGGTTCGGTCATGGAATTTGTGTCATTTCGCGTTTCCCTGAAAGCTTGGATGTTTCCTTCGATTCCACCCAAAACAAAATTTCGCTTGCAGGTCGAAATAATCTTGTCCTCACGATCGGCGAGGTGCACAAAGGGGGGGATAGTGGAGTGACGCGTAAGGAACGCGTGCATGGAGACGGAAGAAGGCTCGCCACGGCGTTTGCGGAATGGCCGGGCCGACCTCGATTTCCTGTTTGCACATGCGCCTTTGCCAAGCGGCGGCGATCAGCAAGCCCCCTTGGTGCCGATCAAGCGGTGCAGCACACCAATCGCTCGTGTGGTACCTCATCGCTGCCCCTCCCCTCGCCAAGTCTGTTTATTTTATTCATTTCAATTTATTCTCCATTTGCGTCACTGCAGCCGGCAGGCGCTGCTGGCGGCTCTGTGGAGCCCTCGCGCAACGTCGACGCGCCGTTGCCGACACCCGCGCGTGATGATGCCGTGAGCTGCGTCGGACAGGAGGGGGTGGTGCCAGACGGCAGGAGGCAAGGCGAGGGCAGCACCGTTGACGGAGCAGCGGTGCTGGACGGCAGGGATGCACCGCTGCAGGACGCTGGCGCCGATGCAGACGCGAGCAGCACAGCGGGATATACGAACCTGGATGAAGAGGAGAGGCAGCAGCAACCGAGCATTGTGAAGGCCGATGAGGGCGAAGTCAGTGAGTCAGAAGCTTTGCTTCCATCCCGCAGACCTGCACCAGAGATCGTGATCGACATTCTAGCGCCCATGCGCGCTGCTGAAGGGATCCTAAAGCAGAGGCGATCACGGCTGGAGGCAACCGACAGCAAAGAGGGAGAATCGACCAACGAAAGCGTTGGATCAAGCGCGGATGCAGCGGAAGGCCCAAGTGGCAAGGACGAACGGAGAGACACTGATACGAGCTCGAGTGCGGCCGAAGAGGGAGAGAATGCGGTGGAAGCACTGATAGACGAACCAACTAAGGCAGAAGAAAAAGAAGAGGATACATCCACGCTTCCCCAAGCACATCCGGAAGAAGCAGAGGCCCAACAGGTACGTGTTCGCGGCATGCCGCTGCATCATCCTACATTGATTGACCGTCATGCGTGACCCACCAGGTCGCTGCTGCTAGCCGACAAGGGGAAGAGCCAGTCGCAAGTCCATCGCTACCGAACGAGCTGCGGAAGAGTGCCGATGGGAGAGAGCGACAAAAAGGTACCACAACTCACGTTTTGCTCTGTACGCCTACGCCATGCATCGCTCACGTGAGTGCACTCGTTTCTTGCAGAGGAGAAAGCAAGACAGATGCGAATGCATATATCCAAGGAGATCTTGTCCACGGAGACGAAATACGTGCACAACCTCGAGTACCTCATCAAGGTGAGCGTCCTCCGTTTCTTAGCGTCATGTGGTGCGGTGACACTGGGCAGGCCTCGCACTAATACATCACGCACACGATCTTCTCCTACAGAACTTCAAGGAGTCGCTGACGGCGGAGAATGTTGCATCGCCTGAGGAGGTATCGTATGTCCTTCGTAGATTGCGGCACCAGTGACGCATGCATAGCCGAAGGCTGACCACCGACGGTCGGCGTTTGTGCGACAGGTGGAAAGCATCTTCTCCAACGTCAGCTTGATCTGGAACTTCAACAACACGCTGCTGCAGGAGCTCGAGAAGCAGTTTGCGCTCAATGAGGAGGCACCGCACCTGGGCCAAGTGTTCCTTGAAATGGTACCCTCACCAACACTCTGTGGCACTCTTCCACTGCTTACAGCACCTTGCTAACGCACTTTGCTTTCTTGGTCGACTCAGGCGCCGTACATGAAGGTACCATGCGAGCTTTATTCTTTTGTTTTCAGCGTATGTGGCGACGTACCCCTAACCACGTTCGGCGCCGTGCGTGCGTGCTATGATCTGCGTACTTGCTTCGATCTAACAGATGTACACCCAATATGGTACATGAGAGATGTTCATGTGATGCGTGGTAGTGTAGTGTGCTGACTGACGATGGTGCAATTAGTCAACAACTACAACAGATCGCTGGCGACCATCGCCACGTGTAGGATGCGCCGGCCGTTTCTAACGTGGTTGCAGCAAGCCAACAACAGAGCTGGAAAAAGTACGAACTCGCTCATCAGCTAGCCATTGACGCCATCACCAACGCTGACGAAACTACTTGATACTCGTCGTAGCTGGAGACCTGGCGTCCTATCTTATTCAACCCGTTCAGCGGCTCCCCAGGTGAGGCTACTCTGCATTTTTCGTGTGCATGTGCGGGCGAGTTGATTGACTTTTATAATCGGTGTTAGATACATCCTCTTGCTTCAGGATCTCATACACAACACACCTATCACACACGACGACTACAATACGCTGTTCGCAGCCCTGCAAAAGGTACTAAGCCTGCCTCCCCTGAGTTTGTCTTCAAGCCAACAGCGATTGACTTCCTCTCTGGCCAGGTGCGAGAGGTGACGAAAGACATCAACGATATGCGTCGATACGCTGAGAACTTGGAGAAGGTATTCAAGGTACGTCACAGGCCACCACTCTCGCGCGAGTGGGAGACATCCTGATTTTTGGTGGTCGACGAATGTTGCAGGTGCAAACGAGGCTCTCGGAAATGGCTGGCAGCGACGAGGTTCCTGAGGATCTCGTGCAACCATCAAGGATCTATGGTACATGCCACCTGTATCCCTCGTCATTGGTGCCTGTGAGCAAATTGTGCGACCAGACGCTGAAAACAGTTTCGTCCAGTGCGGGAAGGCGAGCTGATCCGGTTCGACCGAGGCCGACGACGGAAGCAGTACGTGCCACCTTAATTCTATCCTATTGGAGAACGTAACGACGGACTCTGACTCCTGGTTGTCCACCAGATATATCTATCTGTTCAATGACATCTTGCTCTGCGTCGATTTGGAGGCCATCACGTTTTGGTATCCGTGGCGCATCGATGCGGTGGCCTCCCTGGTGGGCGGGAAGGTGGCAGATGCCTCCGCACGTATCTGTCTCCCGCTCTCTTTACGTTTGGCGAGTCTCGCGATGCTTCCGACTGATTATCATGCGTCTGTTCATGTACGGCCCAGTTTCCACGTTGCCCCCAGGCCAGGCTCCCGACGTCTTTGCATTCAACATCTCCTTCCGAAGCGGGGAAGTTTTCACCTTCATCTGTCCTTCGCAGGAGGAGAAGGAGTCCTGGTTCAGCTCCTTGCAGGTAGCTCGCCCCTACTCCGCCACATCCATGGGATGATGCCATCACTGCTAACCCACGCCCGGTCGTCAATACACGACAGGAGCAAATAACGCACCTGGAAAAGAATCGTGCAGCGAAGCAGGCGAAGCTGGAGCAGTTGAGCAGCAGCAGCAGTGGTGGTACGATTGTAGCTAGCTATTGACGGGTCTCGAGGCTATGTGCGGCTGTCTGGACATGACTGAGTTCATCTCTCGTGCAGTGTCTGTGGGACCACAAGCCAGTCCCCATGTGCTCAGGGAAGAGGATTTCGAGATGATCGGAGGCAAAGAGGCTCCGCTACGCCACACACGATGTACGCTGTTGAAGGAAGGCTATTTGACAAAGCAGGGCGGGTTCTTCCCTTCCTGGAAGAGACGATGGTACGTGTGGGTGACGATTGCCTCCACTTTCAAGCACTCCTGCTCATGCGTTCCTCGCTTTGTCGTTCATCAGGTTCGTTCTCAGAAGGGCCCGGTTAGCGTACTACGAAACTCGGGAGAGCTCTCTAGCGCTTGGCTTTATCGACTTGCGACGGTACGAATGTGTAGCTAATGCGTACAGCTTGAAGCTCACTGACACGAGCCCCTTTTTCTCTTCCTAAAGATTCAAGCTGCACCGGAGCGAGATGTACCCACACGCGTTTGAGCTGCGACCAAATCTAGCAACCGAGGTACCTCCCAGGTGCATCTGTGACCCGCCGCTCACCATCGGTAGTTAACCGTTGCTGTTTCAGAGGACGTACAAGGTGGCTGCTGACTCGCAGCAGGAGTGTGACGAGTGGCTGGCAGTCATCAAGGTCCGCATTCGTGTTATCAGCCCCTTTGGGTTGAATTAGATTCCTAAAGCCCCTTCTCCTCATCCTCCTCCGTCGAGCAGATGGCAATGTCGGCTGTTCGTCCCTCACAGGGTACTCCCTCGAGGACGACCTCCGCCGACGAAGTGATGACCTCTTCCGGTCGATTCACGCCATTGCGAGGTGCGTGCCAACTCTCCACCTCCCCGATGCGCACGATCATGCCTTACCTCCATGCGTGTGTACTGCAGCGATGTCTGTGCCGTTCCAATTGTTCTCTCCATTCCGAGATGAGAAGAAACCCGACCTGGATGAGGATAGCAGCGACAGTGAAGAGGATGAGCCGAAGGCGGGGACCCATACTGATGCAGAGAGAAAGCTGTCCGAGCGACGAGAGAAGGGCAAGGAAAAGGCGGAGAGGGAGCTGGTCGACGGCGAGTGGTGGTGCCCGCGATGCACGTACATCAACAAGCCGTCCTTCCTGGTGTGCGAGGTGTGCACGGAGATCAGGGACTTCCGCGAGCAGAGCAAGAGATTCAGTCAGCGCGACGACGAAGCGGACCAAAGCAGCAGCGCCACCCAAGACGACAACCAATGGCTCATTCAGTTCGACACTGCACAGAACCAACTGGGGAGCGAGCGCAAGGCCAGTGGTGACAACGAGGCACTCGTCGACAGGAGCAGCACGCTGCAGGCGTCTAGAAACCTGCTCTCGGTGGATACTCATGCCGACTTGAACATCTCCCGGCGACCTAGCGTTGTTGATGACGACGAGGATCAAAGAGAAGGAAAAGGGGGAAGAGAACTGGCTCACCGAGACAGCGAACAGAGGCCGCGCGCCGCGACCACCATGTCGACACCAGCATCTCCAAAGAACGGCACCGTTGATGACTCTCGAGAGAAGCCAGAGAACTACAGCGATTTCGAGAAGCAGCTCGCAAGCCAGAAGATCAACCCAGCCATGGCCCAGGCTCTGCTCAGCGGAGGCCGATCTCGCCGAGGGCGGAGGGCGGATGGCGGCGCGGCCAGCGATTCCGAAGGCGACAAGGCCAAAACGCTTGACTCAGCGCTTCTCGTACGCCTACGCAGCGCAACGGCCTCGTTGGCGACGACCAACGCCAAGTCCCATTCCTTGAGGGAGCCATGGAATGCCCGGCCGTCACCATCGTACGTAAACGTCGCCGTATCCGTTCATCCCCAAGCACACCCTCGCTTACGCACACTCAATCGCAGAAACGCCGACCGACCGAAGCTAGCCGTCAAGCCGGCGGACGAGCTGGTTCACGTGTGGTCGAATCACAAAACAGGTAGGGCGTCTGGCTCCTGGAGAACTGACACAGCATGCTTGCCAACCACTGATCCCCACTTCTCGTCGATCATGCTTGCAGTGTCCAGCGGAGAGGTCACCTTTTTCAACCCTGTGCCAAGCGGCGAGTCCGCGTTCTTGGGGTTCATCGCTCGACCCTATTGGCTCGAGGCATCACCGCTGGGCCAAACGATCACAAGGCAAGAACTGTTCGAGGCCGAGCGAGCGCGGGGCACCACCTGCACAGCCTGGACGTACACCGATCTCACCACACGGACTTCCATCCCACCAAACAGTGGCACGACTTCGTTGTCATCCTCCGCTTCCTATTCCTCTTCCACTTCCACTTCCACCAGCTCTTCTGCACCTCCATCTTCGTCACCGGTCCCGTTGCTCGTGCGGCCGGCCAGCTATCGGCTCTTGTGGAAGGACACTGGTACCTGTGGCCTCCGCCGTGGTTTCTAGATGTGTTTGTTCGCCTGCTCATCCTGTTGTGTTGCGTCCGCGTAGGGTTGAACTCGCGCGTGCGGTGTTCGATCTGGCGGGCTCTGCCTCCGTCCGATGACTACGTCGCGCTCGGATTTCTCGTCGCCAATGTCTACGCGCCACCCAACCCGGAGCGCATTGACTTCAGGCAACTTCTCCCTCTCCTCCTCTCTCGCAAGCTCTTCCCTCCTACTATCTTCATCTTGTGACACGACTCTAATCATCAGCTCGATCAATGTCATCGATGACATTGCTAACCCTCTCCGCTTTGCGCAGATGCGTGCACAAGAGCGTGGTGCAGGAGGCGCGCGTCAACCCGCAGCCAGTGTGGCACAACCGCGACTCGAGCAGTCACTACAAGCTCAGCATTTGGCAGGTTGTGGCGGCCGACGCGTCCGATCAGCAGCAACAGGACGGCGGAGGAAGGGACAGCGGCGACCGCTTCTTCGTGGCCGTGTCGGGCCACACCCCGCCCACGGCGCCCGTGTACATACTGCGGCCGGGAGTCGTCCTCCCCTACCAGCCGCCCGCCAGCGACGGCGACGTGCCATCATCCAACAACGAACGCGGTGGCGACAATGAAGGCGATGGCCGTACCGAAGCGCCAACGGCGGCCGCGATGATCGAATAAACTGAGAGAGAGAGAGGACACGAGCACCACAGCCAACGACGAGCCCCTTCTTTCGGGCGAAGAAAAGAAGAAGAGAAATAGATCTCGCTCCATCTGGGCCGGAAAGAAATTCCAGAAGTGAAGAAGAGCCAGAGATCGAGAGAGATGGAGGTGAAGAGGAGCGGAGGCAGGACGAACAATCAGGTGCGCGCCGTGACATCGGAGCTGGGCCTCCTGAACAAGCCCGACGGCTCAGCCAAATACACCGCCGGTACCCCCAAATCACAATTTAATTTCGATTCGAAAATCGTGTGTGTTGTGTGGATAAGTTCGAGGATCGGATGGCGTGGTGTGGTCGATGCGGGGGGGGG
>CDFA01023207.1:0-18865 GCA_000826305.1 Acanthamoeba healyi | reverse complement strand
ATGATTGCAACTCGATCAGCTCTGAGTGTAGCATGCTTGTGGTGATCAGGCAAGAGTGCGGTGGTGGTTGCCGTCTACGGGCCGATCGAGGTGAAGCACAAGGATGAGATCCTGGACCGTGCCACGATCAAGGTCCACTGGAGCCCTGCCAGCGGCGTCGGCGGTGCGCCCTCCTCCCTCTGCTCTCCCGCTGGTTGTAGACTCATCACGACGAGGTCGCACTCGTGTGGTGTCGCATGCTCACACTGCTGTGTCGTGAAACAGGCCCTGGTGAGCGGGAGAAGGAGATGATCGTGAGCAAGGTGGTGCAAAACGCCATCATCGCCACCCTCCACCCTCGCACCCTCATCGAAATCGTCATCCAAGTGCTGCACGACGATGGAAGCGTACGACCTTCTGCCCTTGTCTTTCTCTACCCCTTCTCTCTCTCTCTCTCGCTCTGACTCCATGTTTGTTCTAACACGACCGGCAACGCCTCACACACGTCTCGCCTGCTCCTCTTGCTTCCACAGTTGCTTGCTGCCGCGATCAACGCGACGTGCATGGCGCTCGTCGATGCCGGCATCCCACTCAAGTTCCGTACTCCCTCGCTCCCCTAACTCCTCTTCAAGAGCCATCATCTTCTGCTGTGCCAGCTCGCGTGATGGGATTGACTGATCTCTCGACGCGCGCAGGTCGTGGGTAGCTTCGGTGACCTGTGCCATCGCCCATAACGGAGTGTTCGTGCTCGACCCCGATCTCGCCGAGGAGTCGGTACCTACTTGGTTCAAGCCTCGCATGCGTCTCTTGTGGCTTCCTTTCTCACACTTCATTCGCGTCGTGCCGTGTGCTGCATCGTGTCGTGTGAATGGTAGACGGCGCGAGCGGTGCTGCTGTTTGCATTCAACAACGAGAACGACGGCGTGGTGGCGAGCCACAGCTTCGGAGTGCTGCGAAAGGGCGAGGGCGAAGGCGAGGACTTTTACCTTTCGTGCCTCACCGCCGCCCGCATGTCGGCCTTCACCCTCTTCTCCTACTATTCGGAAGCCAACAAGGCCCTCTACCAACATCTCCTCTGATAACATATTCTGTACCGCGAAGAGACACGAGTCATCTGGCCGGTAAGCGGGATTGGCGCGGAGTTAAAATACAAGTTAAAATCGGCCAAATTGAGAAAAAGCTTTGTCGTTATCGCCGGCAACATCGCAGCTCTGCGACGCGTAGTGCATGCTGTACCACGGAGACTGAGCAGTGAGAAGGGGAAGATGGACAAGTCTGTGGCCACGGGTGGCAGAGGGAGGGACGAGAAGGACATGGAAAACGCCAAGCCGCAGTCGCTGGAAGACGAGCTGGGCATCGACCGCCTCACCGAGCGGGTGGGCATGCAGCAGCGCATGCTGGGCCACCTCCGGAAGCTCTTTGCCGAGGGCCAGTACCGCGACATGGACCTCGAGCCGCCACCCGAAGACGCATGGTACCCAGCCTGGGCCCGACTTTACTATTGCCTTTTTATTTTTATAAAGTTGAGTTATCTATTTAGTCCTATGTCAGACCTGACATGGTGTGGCACAGGTACAACACGTGGTTTTACAGAGAGTTTGTGTGGAAGCGACCACGATGGCTGGCGGTGCTGCTGCCGATCGTGGTGGTGTGGGTCTCGTGGACCACAGCCATGACGGCTCTGGATGAGTTCCACCTGTTCGAGGACAAGTACTTCATGACCATCACCATGCTCTTTGGTGCGTGCACACCATGTTCAGGCGCTCGCCTTCGTTCTTCTGTCGCTTTCGTTCTTTCGCGAACATTGATGTTCTGCTTACGCGCGCGCGTGTGTGGCCAAAACAGCGAGCATGGTGGCCGGCGCGACATCAGAGGGCGCGTCGGCGGTTGCCTTTCCTGTGATGACTCTCTTCTTCAAAATCCGTCCGTCAGTGGCGCGAGGTGCGTCACTCACAATGTGCCCGGTCGTGTCGCCTCGCGCGAAGGATACAATGCTGACTGTCTCTCCTCTCTATGTGCCTCCTATATGTTGCTCTTGCCAGACATGTCGCTGATGACGCAGAGCGTGGGCATGAATTGCGCTGCGTTCACAATCCTGTACCAGAAGATTCGCATCGAGCCCAACGCGTTGCTCTTCTCCTCGTGTGGCGGCGCGTTTGGCGTCGTCGTCGGCCTCCAGTGGGTCGCACCCAACCTGCCTCCCTCGGAATCCAAACTCATCTTCGTCAGGTGAGAGCACACCCCAGTTGCCCTTCTCTGCCCATTTGGTGCTTCTCTCACGCAGCCCTCCACCACACACAACCAGCATCTGGTTGGGCTTCGCCGCAGCGCTGTTCTGCCTCAACCTCATCAAGGACAGGGAGGTCCACCTCGTGATCCAGAACTTCAAGTACGCGTCTCTCACGTTCATGCCTCCTCTGCGCGGGCTGACACACTGACGCTCCCTCGCCCGTCTACCCTCCTCGCAGCAACTGGCGCGCCGGAGTGTTGATGCTGTTCGGGTTCATCGGCGGCGTGCTTACGGCCATCTTCGGAAGGTACACGATCTATTCACACCCTCGCGCGCGCTGTGGCCTGTTTGTAGCGACTAGCTTACGTTACTTGGTGCACGACAGCGGTCTGGACATCTGCACGTTCAGCGTGCTGACCCTCCTGTTCCGAGTCTCGGAGAAGACCGCGACGCCCACCACGGTCGTGCTGCAGGCGTGGAACTGCACCGTCGGCATGCTCGCCAAATTCATCCTCATGGACGGTACGCTCCCACTACCCACCACCGCCATGCCACGCGCCGCGGCATGATCTGATGACGGCGATGATGCTGATGACGATGATGTAGGCATGGAGCAGGAGGCGGTGGACTACTTTTGGGTGAGCGCGTCGATCGTGTCGATCGGTGCGCCCATCGGCTCCTTCCTCAGCTCGTTCGTCCACCGCATCATCCTCGGCATCTTCCTCTACGTGGCCGACGTCGTGCAATTCGTGGCCGCCCTCATCATCATCCCGCTCAACAAACCGTACGCCACCATCAACACGATCCACACGTGCACACACACACGGCTAGCGCTTGGCTGGAGCCTGACGTGCATGGTGTGACGCTTCAGGTTGGTGATCCTGGTGCTGGGCATCTTGACGCTGTCCTTTGGCGTGTTCTTTGGGATGACCAAGATGGGCGACGTGCTCATGCGCTACGAGAAGAAGCACTACAGCCACCACCTCCACGCCCACGGCGGAGCGGAGGAGGATCCGAACGAGGAGAAGACCAAGATCCTCAAGGTGCAGCCTCTCTACAGCAAGTCCTCGCAGTCATAGCGGAGGTTTGCAGCAGTACCCCACGTTGGTGGCCCACACTCCTGTTGTACATTACACACACGCACATCGTCATCTCTGGTCCCTCCATGCACGTTTGTTAGCCTTGAGCGTTGATCTCCCCCATCATGATGGTGGCTTGGTGATGGAGACATGACGCGGCTAGACGTCATGTTCACGCGCACCCTGCGGCCAACAACCGATCAAAAATCACTCACCCACGCTCCAGCAGTGCCTCGTCTCCTCGTAGTGCGTAGAGAACCGTTTGCTTCACTGTAGTGTGCAGACGCAGCTCCAAGGTACCCTCGCCTCTCGCTCAGATCTAGCAAACTTGATTTTCGATGTTAAATGAAAAATGAATGAACACGATGGACTGCAGATGAAGGGGAAGGGTGCCGTCGTTGTCGCGAAGGGGGGCTCTCCGGCCACCCCCAAGCAGGTGCAGAAGACACAGAAGCAGAAGCAGAAGAAGACAGTCGAAGCGGCTGGGAGCGGGACAAAGTGGACGTGGCGCAACAACCCAGTCCTCAACGTGCTGCTGCTCGTGGCCGTGCCGCTGCCTTCCGTCGCCTTCATGTGGTTCCTCTCCCACACGTGCACCGACGCCTCTGCCCTCGCCTCCCTCTCGTCGTCGTGGCGCGTGAGCCTGCCCGAGTCGGTGGCGTCGCTGCTGGGCGTCGCGGCCGACGGCGCCAGCGTGGGGCCGGAGCAGGTGTGTGGCTGGTCGATGGAGCATCCGCTGGCGCTCCTCAACGTCCTCTTCTTCCTCAACGTCGACGTCCTCTTCTGGTTCATCAGCGTCTTCCAGGGCTCCACCTGGGTGCGTCTGGAGTGACACGCACAGAGCACACGCTATGGCATGTGCACAGCTGAGGCGCAGCAGAGCCTAGTAGTCCCCCCGACACTCACTTCATTCCCTCTCTTCGTGTGCGTGTGCGTGTGAGGGTGTGAGTGCAGCTGATCGACCCGTACTGGACCATCATCCCCGTCCTCATTGCTCACTTCTTTGCGGCCCATCCCGCCGGTACGCATCACACAACAGGCCTTGAAGGCTGCATGGAGCCAGTGCTGAGTGTGCTGTGTGATGACTGACTGCGTTGTGTATCATGATCTGCTTGAGCAGCGACCTTTGATCCCCTGCGCTCGTTCTTGTCCCTCGCCCTCGTCTGGCTGTGGAGCGTTCGACTCACTCACTCCTACTTCCGCAGGTACGTCCTCTCTCTTAGTGTGTGTCATGCGTGCGTGTGTCATGTGCATGCGTGCGTGTGCGGTGGTCTTGCTCGTTCTATCTTGGGTCTGACTCGACACGTGATCACAGGGAGGAGTGGGAGCTGGGCGCGAGGGAGGACTGGCGGTTCACCGACATGCGAAAGCGATACGGCGCACCGCTGTGGACCATCCTCTCGTTCCCCATCGTCTACCTTTCCCAGCACGTCCTGCTGGTGGGCATCTCGCTGCCCTTTTACTCCATCCACTTCCCCACTCTCTCGCCCGTCCCCGCCTCGGCCTCGCCCGCCGACGTCCTGGGCCTCTCCGACCTCTTCATCTCATCGTCCGCCAACTCCACGACAACGGCCGCGGCGGCCGCAGCGGCATCGAAGCTGTCGCTGGCGCCGTCCCCGCCGTTCGACAATGTGTGGGACCCGCTGATCGCCGGTCTGTGCTTGGCGGGCATCGTGGTGGCCTACTTCGCCGACACTCAGCTGCGCGCGTTCATGCAGGCCAACGAGCAGCGCGAGAAGCAGGGCAAGCCCAAGGTGCTCATCCTCAACTCGGGCCTCTGGTACTACTCCAGGTAAGACAAGTAGCCCACGACCCACCTCACCGCCCTCTGCTCCAACTCACACCGTACTGCGTGCGCGTGCTCGTGCGTGTGCGGCAGGCACCCCAACTACTTTGGCGAGCAGCTGTGGTGGTGGGCCCTGTCCATGTTCTCCGTCTACCTGGGTACGTAGACGTAGCCCGCCTACCCACCAGTGTGTAGTGTGTGCTCACGTTCCTTGGTGCACTGCGCACAGGCCAGTGGTACATGGTGGCGGGCACGTTCGTGAACTCGCTGTGCCTGGCGACGGTGACGCTGATGGTCGAGCAGCGCATGCTCGAGAAGCCCGAGCGCAAGCAGGCCTTCCTCGAGTACCAGCGCACCACCTCCGTCCTCGTGCCCTGGTTCAAGGGAAGGGGCTCGACCTCGGCCAAGGCCAAGAAGAGGAACTAACCACTTTCCTCACAACGACCTCTTGTTCTCCCTCGTTGAGCAAAGTCGAGAAGCGTTACATTCTCATTGATGCTGGTGTCACCTCCCACTCGATGTCTTCGTACTCGTCTGAGTCGATTTCTCGATCGTCCTCCGCCCCAACTGCGTCCTCATTGTCTTCGTCTCTGTCTTCGTCTTCATCGCCCTCCTCGTGCGGCACATGATCCTCTTCCGCTGTTCCTCGCGCTGCGGCTGTGCCGCGGTCGCTGGCCTCCTCTGCTGAGAAGCTGAGCCGCCTCGCTGTCGGCTGCGAGTCCCTAAATCGCAAGAGCGGATCCTGATGCTCCTGCTCCTGCTCCTGCTCCTGCTCCTGCTCCTGCTCCTGCTCCTGCTCCCCTTTCTCTTCCGTCGCGTCGCTATCGGCGCCTCCTCTTGACTTGAGACCCCTGAAGAAGCGCTGCGTCGAACTCAGAGCGTCACGGTCGTCATCACGGTCGCCGTCGTTGTCACCGACACCGTTGGCTTCTCCGTCTCTCGCTTCCTCTTCGATGTCGTCATCCTCGCTCCTAGGACGTCCTTCATCATCGTCCTCGATCTCATCCGCTTCCTCGCTGCTGCTACTGGATGATGAGGAGATCTCGGTGGCCTTCGGTCGCTCCATCTCGAGCGTGTTGCTCGTGAGTTTTGCAAGCTGCAGCGATGCGCCCCGTCCCAGCTGTCGGTAGAGTCGCTGGGTAGAGTCTGCATCATCGTCTTCGTCCTCCTTGATGGTCTCTCGGGGCACAACGTGCCTCCTGTTGTCGATCGTTGTCGCTCGCGCGCTCACCGGCTTGACAGGCACTTGCCTCTTTGCGCCTTCGTCTCCACTTGACGTCGAGTCGATCATGGCAGTGCTGAGCTGCTTCGCATTTGCCTTGTTCTTCTTCGGAGATTCCTTGCTCCCGCCGGCATTGTCGTCATCAAGCTCGGACGAGGCGGCCGGCTGTGGGTCGCCCCGCACCTTCTTCTGCTTCGCCTTTGGCTCCTTCTCGCTTTCGTCGTCGCTGGCTTCGTCGTTTGCACTGCTGCCGCGCGACTTGCGCTTCCTCGTGCGAGCGCGATTCTTGGTGGACTTCTTGGCTACAGAGCCGTAGTCATCATCTCCCTCATCGCCGTCGACTTCGTCATCGCTTTCCGCTTTCCGCTGTTTCTTCTTCTCCGTCGTCCTCTTTGTCAGCTTTGGCTTGTCCTCGTCGCTGTCGTGTTTCTTCATCTTTCTTGTACTCGACTTCGAACTTCGCTCGCCGTCGGCTCTTGACTTGCTCTTTCGCTTGGCTCGCTTGATGGCTTCAAAGTCTTCCTCGTTGTCCTCGCCATCCTCGCTGTCGCTTTTGTCCTCGTCCTCTACTACGATCACTTCAACAGCCCGTCCCTTCTTGGCGCCAGCCTTCTCCTTCTCCGACGTCTCCTTTGCCTTCTTGGCTTTGGTGTGCTTGGTTCGATCACGCCGATCGCTTGGGCTACCAGCAGCGGTGGTGGCTGTAGTCGTGGTCGTCGTTGAGTCGCCGCCGCCGCTGAGTTGATCGAGACGCGCCATGATGAGATCGACGAGCACGTTGGCCTTAGACTCCTTGGACGAAGGCTCCACGCCCAAGTTGCGACACACTCGCCGCAGGAGGGCAGGCTCGACTGCGAATCCCATCAGGTAGTTCACCACCCCGATCCGGTAGAGGCTCGCGCTCAGCAGTCTCTGCATCTCCTGCGGTTGCGCATGCGAGTGAGCCCACACCGAGCACGTTCAAGAGGAGTAGGCCGATGATGCTGGAACAAACCTCGAGCTTGTATGCTTTGAGTTCGGCTGAAGTCGCGTAGCCGCCGTCATCCATCTCCAAGTCCGTGCAGGCTAGGCTTAGCACTTCATCCAGGCTTGCCTGCTCGTCCGTACCACACGTTACAACAGAATGGCCAGCGGCACAACACACACAGACACGGAGAGTTGCCAGAGGCTGGGAAGCTGTCATGCGTACCTCATCGGTTTGGCTCTCGCGGCAGAGCACGCTCATCAGCTCCACGCTCTGGACGAATCGCCGTGCGTACTCCTGCACTGCACTGCTCAGCGGCCATGCGTGTCGTGTGTGCGTGTGCGGTGGTGCGTGTGCGTGTGCCAGCACTCGTTGAGAGTGAGAGTACCGCACCTGAGGGCCGAGCTCGCAGAGGACCTCGATGAAGCGCTTCTGGAGGACCTGCTTGTTCCTCGGGTTGTTGCCGCCGTGGTCGATCGGCACCCGGGCCATGGCGGCGGTGAGCTGCTTCGCTGAGAGCGACAGCACAAAGGTCTTGGCGCCGGCCTGCACCACCTTGGCCTCGGCCGCCTCCACGAGACACTTCCTCGCCTCCCGCTCGCTGAGCGGCGACACCTGCTTCGCATGCTGCCTCTCCGCCTTCTTCTTCGTCTTCTTTGCTCTCCGCCGCTCGTCTTCTTCACCTTCATCGTCCTCGAAGTCAAGGTCTTGGTCTTCGTCCTGATCTGCGCCGTAGGGGCGGCCGGTGATGAGGGAGCGGAGGAGGCGGTCCTCCTCGCTGCTGCCGCTGCAGCGACGCGACTTTGTGCACCCGTGCACGTAGAGCAGCGCCAGGCAGGGCGTGGCGAGGCGATCGAGCAGCAGGCGCGGGCTGAACTGCTGCGCGGCTGGCACGGCAACCGCGTCGTCCGCGTTTTGATCCATCCTCTGGACTGCTGACCCGGAGCCAGGTCGTATTTTGATTTTCTCTCTTGATCGCGCACAAGAAAACCAAATGCGTGGTTCATATTTTATTTTTTATAATTGTTTGCACGCAAGAAAAAAGCCTTGGGGAGAAAATGATCTCATCGAATATTGACTCTGCAGCTCGGTTCTCGGGCAGCAGAGGGTGCGTACGCCACCCACATCATGCCCCCCCTCCTGATCATTTCGATTTGCGATTTGCCCCCCCCCCCATTTCATTGCTTGCTTTTCTTTTCTTCTCGAAAATTTGAAAAAGGAATCAAAATAACCAAAAATGGGAAGGGGCAGCTGTTGGCGCGTCCCTTCGCGCGATAGAGCGTTGGGACTCGCTCTCTAGGGGACCGAAGAAGACGACCAGACGAGGCGACGTCGAGAAGACAAAGAACCGGCGGGGAAGAATACCAACGCACGCCATCAGAGCGCAGCGCGTCATCATCAGCGCGGACCACGAGAGGCTGCGGCTGTGGTTGATTGAGAGCAAGGAGGAGGAAGAAGATGAGACGATCAACAGATGCGCCGGCCGATGAAGGCGAGACGACAACGGCGGCGGCAGGAAAGGAATCACGCGAGTCGAGGGGAGGCAGCAGGGGCATCGCCCCGACGAGCACCAGTTCCGGCGGCAGCGGCGGCGGCTACGGCAGCAACGGCAGCTCCAGCAGCGGGAGCGTATCGACCATCCGCTCGCGCGCCATGAAGAAGGCGGCCAGCTCGCGGCAGGCGCTCCTGGTTTCGGGAGGCAAGGAGGATCGCGATCAGCGCAAGGTCGCGCTCGATCGCTCGATCTCCCGCACGCGCCTCTACGAGAGCGACGGCAGCTCGGAGCGGGGCGACGATGGGGACGAGGGCGGCAAGATGTCCAAGCGGCGCAGCATCCAGCTCGAGTCCATCGTCCATCTGGAGACGGCCACCAACAAGGACGAAGGCGAGGGGAAGGAGAGGCGCTACTCCTCTGCTGGCGAGGACATCAGGCGCAAGGAGGAGAAGGAGAAGGATCGCGAACGAGGAGGAGGAGACCGCGACAGGGAGAAGGGAGACAGGGACCGCAGCAGGCGAGGCAGGGAAGGCGACAAGGACCAACGAGAGCGAACGCGCGACGGAGACAAGGAGAAGGATAAGCACTCACGGGAAAAGATGACCGAGAGCGACAAAGAACGAGAGCGAGTGCGAGAGAGCGACAAGGACCGGGAGAGAGCCGAGAAGGACAAGGACGGGAAGGAAAAGGACCGGGAGAGAGGCAAGGACGGCGGGGACAAGGACAAGGAGCGCGACCGCAGCCATAAGGAGCGAGAGCGCACGCGTGACGGCGATAAGGACAAGGAGCGTGAGAAGGTGCGAGACTGCGACATGGAACGTTCCAAGGACAGCGAGAAGGAGCGAGAGAGGGACAAGGAGGGCAAGGAGCGAGAGAGGACGAGAGACGGCGACAAAGTCCGAGAGAGGACGCGCGATTCCGACAAGGACAGCAAGGAGCGAGAGAAGACGCGCGACGCCGACAAGGACAGCCACAAAGAGCGAGAACGAACGCGCGACGGCGACAAAGACAAGGAGAAAGAGAAGGACAGGACCCGTGATGGAGACAAGGAGAGGGAGAGGACACGTGATGCCGACAAGGAGAAGGAGAAGTCACGCGAAAGCGACAAGGACAGCAAGGACAGGGATCGCGAAAGAGCGCGAGATGCCGACAAGGACAGCAAGGACAGGGAGCGGATACGCGACAGCGACAAGGACAGCAAGGAGAAGGAGAAGACACGCGACAGCGACAAGGACAGGGACAGAGAGAAGGAGCGAGAGAGGACGCGCGATGGCGAGAAGGACAAGGAGAGAGAGAAGACGAGAGATGCCGACAAGGACAGTAAGGACCGAGAGAAGACACGCGACGGCGACAAGGACAGAGATCGCGAAAGGACGCGCGATGGCGACAAGGACAGGACTCGTGATGGAGACAAGGACAGGGAAAAGACACGAGAAGCCGACAAAGATCGCGAACGGAGGAAAGACAAGGACCTGATGGCGCATCGACGTGGCGGAGGAGGCAGTGGCAGCGGCATCAGCATCAGCGATAAAACAAAGCGTGACAGAGACAGAGACAGAGACCGCGATCGCGATCGAGATACCGCCAGCTTCAACAACAACGGTAGAGACAAACAACACAAGGCTATCCGCAGAGACCGCGACAAGGAGAAGGTGCGGGAGCTGCTCGATGCACGAACGCGAGGACTCGACATCGACCTGCGTAAGCTCTCGCGCAGCGCCGCCATTAACTCAGCCTCGTCCGCATCCAGCCGTGTACCCAGGTATGCTCGGTACAGTAAACGCTGTGTGAAAGTGCAATGACTGACCGACATTACTGTTCATGGTCGCTGTCGCGCGCGCACAGCCGAAAGAAGGAGAGCAAAAGGCCGCCCAAGCGCAGCGACTCACCGAAGCGACGTTACTCGGCCAAGGTCGATCGTGAGTATCACAATCGCGAGCGCGATAGGCGAAAGGCGGAGAAGGACCGACGGCGGGCCGAGAAGGAGGGCAGCAACGGCTCCGGCAGCCCCCGCTCAGGTGACGGCGATGTCTACCTGTTCGGCGACGACTTCCGGGTCGACTTCGAGGAGATGACGCGGCTGATCCAGTCGGGAGAAGCTACGCGTTTGGCCATTCACGAGGCGGCGTTCGAGGGCAATGTGAAGATGCTACGGTACCTCTTGTACCCGTTCAAGAGGCGCCACGACGTGGTGCGATTGCTCAATCAGCGTGATGACGAGGGTACTACGCCACTCCACCGCGCGGTGGCGAACGACCACTACCTTGCGGCCAAGCTGCTGATCGATCACGGCGCCAACGTCAACTTCGCGAGCGACGACGGATCCGCGCCGCTGCTTCACGCCGCCTACTCGGGCACCGGCACTTGTATGAAGTTGCTGGTGACCCACGGCGCCGACGTCAACACGTTCGACAAGGAGCGCACGACGCCCTTGCAAAAGGCCTGCTTCGCCGGTAACCTCGAATGCACGGACTACCTCGTGTCGAAGGGCGCTCTGCTCGACTTTGCCGACGATGACGGCACCACGCCGCTGCACCACGCAGCATCACAGGGCCATCTGGAGGTTGTCAGGTCGCTGCTTACCCTTCACGGGGCCCGAACCACGAGCAAGCGGTCGCAGAAGGCTAGTCCCGCAGTGGACTGTCAGGACACGGACGGCCTCACGCCGCTCCACAAGGCTGTGTTTGCCAACTTCCCGCCATGCGTCAACCTGCTGCTCATGTATGGGGCCGATCCCAACATCGCCGATCAAGAGGGCCTCACACCGCTGCACTTCGCCAGCGAAAAGAACCTCATCGAGTGCGCTGCTCTGCTGCTCGACCAGAACAAGCGCACACGGCTGCCACCGGCACGACCGCCGTCCAAGTCAGCTGACGGCTCGCTCGATAAGACCGGGAGCGGTGAGAAGAGCGAGGAGGGCATGATCAGCGCCAGCACCGACGGCCGTAAGAGCGAAGAGAGCACTGTGACGCCCAAGGTTGCGGACCCCAATGCGAGGGACAACGACGGACTTAGCGTGCTTCATCACGCGTGCTACCACGGATACAGCGAGCTTATGAGGCTGCTCATCTCCTACGGCGCCGACGTCAACTCTCGCGATAGTACAGGATCGAACCCGCTGCAGTACAACGCCGCGTTCAACGGCTCCGAGGAGTGTACGGCAATCCTGCTCGAGCACAACGCCGAGGTAAACACCGACGAAGAGAATTCCACATCGGCGCTCATCCATGCTGCCTTCAACGGCCATCTGAAGTGTATGGCCCTCCTGCTCGAAAAAGAGGTACGCACACAGCTCGCTCTCCTGAGACGAACGTCAACTGCATCTCACCGGCCGATGTATGGACGCGAGCAGGCGTTGGTGAATGCACAAGATCCCGAGATGGCCACTCCGCTCCACAAGGCGGCATACATGGGCCACTTACAGTGTCTTGAACTGTTGTTGGCAAGGGGCGCCGATCTCGCCATCCAGGACAACGAAGGGTACGACGTGATACGCACGACGCGCGCTATGCTGCGTCGGTGTGCATTGTTGCTGAATGGCATGTGCTTCTTCCTCTAGATCATACCCGCTGCACAAGGCAGCGTATTCCAACCGAACAGAGTGTCTGGCGTCGTTGCTCAAGCACGGTGCCGGTGTGGACTGTAAGGACTTCCACGATGGAACGCCACTGCACAATGCCGCCTTTGGTGGCCATGCCGAATGCATAGAGGCACGCTGGCTCCTCTTCCTTGCACAGTAGTAAGCACGTTGGCTAACGCTTGCCTCTTCTTCGGTCTGATCAGGTGCTCCTCGCGCATGGTGCCAACCCCAACTGTGTCGATGATCAGGGAGTGTCGCCTCTCCATCTTGCCATCAGCTCGGGCCATTTCCAGTGTGCCAAGCACCTCCTCGAGAAGGGCGCGGATATCAATCTCAGAGTACTCTCTTCCTCTCACTCTCTCCCGACCACTAGCTCATCGGCACTATTGTTGGTGAGCGCAGGACGGAAAGGGCATGCCACCCCTGCACTACGCGGTCAAGAGCCCAGAGTGCATGCAGTTCCTTGTCGATCAGGTGAGTATGAGCGTGTGTGTGCGTAGTGTCAGGCGGTCATGCTCAACCGTGCAATTGGGAATGTAGGGCGCCGCGGTGGACTACTGCGACCACAAGGGACGATCGCCACTTTGGCTGGCGGTCAAGGTGGAGAGCGAGGAGAGCGCCAGCATTCTTATCAAGGCGGGAGCCAACATCGAGTCCACCGACAACCGGGGACGGAAGGTCGTGGACGTAGCCCGAGGGGCCGTCACCAAGGAGATGTTGATCAAGATGGCAGCGGAAAGGTACCCGTTCGAGTCCCTCAATCCCAGCACGGACGTCCCGTTGACCGGTGTGAACCAACAGGGATGAGCTGCAAGATCTCCAGCACAAGGCGGATATGACCGAGGCAGCGCGCAGGTTCAACGCCAAGCCAGCAACGGTAAGTGTTCTCGTCTCTCTAAGCGACTAAGTCGGCACTGAGTGCGAGACACAATGGTGACTCACAAAATTGGTCGTGGGCTGGGGAGCGTAGGGGATTGATTGGCTCGTTGAACGCAAGCTCATACAACACACGCCCGAGGACATTGCTCGGTTCCTGCACACGACTCCCGGTCTCTCCAAGATGAAGCTGGGCGAGCTCTTGGGTGCCAGGTGCGTCATTGTCTCCTTTGGCTGGTCTTCCTCAGCTAACTAACCTTTTTCACGCTGCAGCGGAGCGGACAGCATCGCGCTGCTAAAGGCTTACATTGATCTCTTCAACTTTGAGAGCATGCCATTCGACCAGGCCCTGAGGTACTACCGCAATGCTCATCTTCCTATCCGCTGTTTCCAAGTCATCCTTCGAGGAGTTGGCTCACCACATCCTCTGGCCTATCACACCTATCGCCACACAGACACTTCCTCGCCAAGTTCAAGATGGCGGGCGAGGCGCAGATCGTCGACCGCTTCATGACCCATTTTGCCGAGCGATTCTGCGCCTGCTGCCCCACAGTCTTCAAGTTTTCAGGTGAAGATCGCTCACAAGCAACTCGAACCGTGGCAATGCGTGCGCGCTTGTGTGCCAAGCATCAAACTGACTGAGCATCGTTGCATGTCGTTTCGGCGTGTGCAGAAACGTGCTACATGTTGGCGTTCGCCACCCTCATGCTCAACACGGACGCTCACAACCCGCAGGTCAGGGACAAGATGTCCAAAACGGCATTTATCGCCAACAACCGGTAACCACAGCTCGCTTGCACAACGCACTTGTTAGGCTGCAGCCCTTGCTGATGAGTGTGCCTGTCTTCATTTTCTCATCGCCCCATGTAGAAAGCTCACTGTGCAAGAAGAGATCCCTTCGGCCTTCCTCGAAGAACTGTATGATAAGATTGTAAGAAACGAAATCAAGATGGAAGTTGACGGTGTCATGTTCGGGTCAGCGGAGAAGAAGGTACGTCAGATGCACGCTATGTGTATGAGAGATATGCGTGGTACGAGCTCAACCGCGTCGCTCTGCGTGTCAATCGGCCCCACAGGGATGGCTCATCAAGCAGGGAGGCCGCATTCCCACGTGGAAGAGGCGGTACTTCATCCTCACGCACAACTGCCTCTACTACTTCCTTAAGCCCGGTGTACGCCTTCCATTCACCTGCAAGCGTGCGTATGTGTGAGCTCGCGAGTGTTGACTCGTAGTATGGAACGCGTGGTGTATCCGCACAGGACAAGGAGCCGTGCGGCATGGTGCCACTGGAGAACCTGTCTGTGCGCAAGTCGGTCAAGCAATCGAAGAAGTTCTGCTTCGAGATCTACAACCCAGAACTGGAGAAGAACAAGGACAAGCCCAAGATCAAGTCGTGCAAGAAGACCAAAGAAGGTGAGCGTCTGATGGCCCCTGAGATTGTTGTTGCGACTATACCCTTCTCTGATACGCGTGCTACCCTCCATGTAGGCGAGGGCTTCCGACAAGGTCATCACAAGGAGTACATGATCTGCGCGTCCTCTCAAGTCGAGGTGCGTCCATCAACGTGTTCCCGCTATGCTCAAATACACGGCTGAGTTGCCGTTCGTCCTGACACTCGTCTTCCTCTCCCTTAGATGGACGAGTGGATTGCCGCCATCGAGAGCAACGTTCACTCTTCGTCTATGGACCGACTTTTGAATGGAACCGACTCGGTACCTCTCCCGTGCCTCTCTACTGTTCTTCTCCCCTCTGCCGCGCATTCTGCATTAGCTGATCGTGTGTCACCGCGACGCTTGATCCCGCCTCGCATCAGGACGAGGAGGAGGAGGACTAAAGAGGTCAACCAGCCGGCATTGCCTACTCGATGAGACCTATGCGGGATGGCCATCTTCATTCACCTCCCCTTCTCTCACAACTGCACTGTTTTTGGCTTGGCTCAAATGTTTCGAATATTTGTATTTTCTGCTGCAATTTGTTTTCGAACGAATTTTATGGTTGGGCAGCAAAATGGGTGTCCGAAATGCTGGCAAAAAGTGGGTTTGAAGGATAAATCCTCGTTTGGTGCTTGCGGGTTCCTTCTTTTCCCTTTCTCCCTCGCTATCGTGCGTCTCTTCCCCCCTCTCCGCCCGTCATGACCAGAAAGAGAAGGAATCACGGACGCGCCCTCCACGGCCGCGGCCACACCAAGCCCATCAGGTGCGACAACTGCCACAGATGCACCCCTAAGGTAAGCTATGCCTCCCGATCTTGTGATCCATCTGTGAGATTATTGTGAAGCGCATTCGTGCTCCTGCCGGTCGTGCTTCCTTCGCGGTCTCCTCACCGCTTGTGCCTTCCGTCTATAGGACAAGGCTGTCAAGAGGTTCCACGTCAGGAACATCGTCGAGACTGGTGCCGTCAGGGATATCCAGGAGTCCAGCGTCATTGAGTGTACGTTGCTCGCCTTTGCTTCACTCCTCCATCAGTTTGTTACCTCTACGTCGGGCCTCAAATTGACGTCGAATTGCTTCACTTCCACAGCCTACAGGCTTCCCAAGCTGTACGCTAAGCTGCAGTACTGCGTCAGCTGCGCCATCCACTCGCGCGTCGTGCGCGTCCGCTCCAAGGAGGGCAGGAGGGACAGGAGGCCCCCGGAAAACATCAGGGAGAGGCAGGCGCGTGAGCTCCAGAGGCTTCAGCGTGAGGCTAAGGATCTCGAGGGCAGGAAGTAAACACGTTCTTGAGGCAATCAATCATGTTCATTTTTTGACCTTTACCTCAATATAAAAAAACCTAAAACAAATGCCCATCTCTCTGCTCACCATCATCCTCAAATCTCACCAACCTTTTGAGGCCTTTACGTTCGAGTTTGGCATGCACTCGCAATAATCAATTCGTGACGATTGCCTGACGTCAGCGTATGGGTCGGGAGGGGATTCGTTCTCTTTTTCTGGCCCCACTTGATCATCCATCCGGAAGACGAAGAATGGAGATGAGGTACAGCGCGGCTGCCATAGTGCTTCTCGTGGTCGTTGTGTGCTGCTGCAGCGACGTGGCTCTGGGTGGCCGCGTGACGAGCATCCCGCACCGGGGCGCCCTGTACGATGGCCTGGCCATGCGCGCCATCAACAATCCCAAGAGCGTCATCGCCCCGTCGTCTGCCGACGCTCCCGAGCAGTGGTTCACCCAGGTGCGCACCACACGCGACCTTCATCCCCCCCCACAACCATCAAGGTGACGGCAACCAAGTCGACGGCTGATTGCTGACGAAATCGATTTCTTTTTCAATCCATCCATCCACGCCAGGCGTTGGACCACTTTGACCCGACCAACAAGGCCAAGTGGCAGCAGCGCTACTTCACCAACGACACCTTCCACCGTCCCGGCGGTCCCGTCTTCCGTACGCCCCCTCCCTCCTCCGTCTTCGTTCTTTGCTGCGCTTTCCTTCTCTCTTTTGGCACGACGGCGGCGCAACTGACAAGTTGCGCGCACAGTTATGCTCGGAGGTGAGGGTCCGGCTTCGCCCATTGACGTTGGTGGTCACTTCATCCTGAACGAGTACGCGCAGCGCTTTGGCGCGCTCATCCTGAGCATCGAGCACCGCTTCTACGGCAAGTCGGTCCCCACGGCCGATCTCTCCAACGCCAACCTTCGCTTCCTCAACAGCGAGCAGGCGTACGCCTCTACCTCCTCTCTTTCGCCAAACCGCACGCTGCGCGGCGTGACTTACAAACGCGTACGATCGTGCGTCTTCGTGTCATACACAGGCTGGCCGACTTTGCAGTCTTCCGCGAGTACATCAGCGAGAAGCTCGCCCTGCCCAAGACCACCAAGTGGGTCGCCTTCGGCGGCTCCTACTCTGGCGCCCTCAGCGCCTGGTTCAGGCTGAAGGTGCGACAGCAGGCCGCAGCGACAATCCGTGATCTCTGCTTCCAGTGTCGTCTTACCCAATGGTTTTGGCGCGTCGTGTTGTCTACGGTCGTAGTATCCCCACCTCGTTGATGGCTCTCTCGCTACCTCTGCCCCGGTCAAGGCTCAGCTCGACTTCTCCGAGTACAACCAAGTCGTGCAGCGCTCGCTTGGTAATTCGCCTCTGCTCCGCTTGCGAGTCGAATGAAGCGATCGCTGACGTTGAGCGCCTGTACTGCTCATCTCACCGAATGCAGAGTTCTTCGTGGGCTCGTCGTGCGCCAACCGCGTCCGCGAGGGAACCGAGGCCGCCACCAACCTGCTCTCGTCGGCCGACGGAAGGAAGCAGCTGCAGGTACGTCCTTCGATTGCGTTGTAAGCGTTCCGAATGCGCACCCCGCTCATGCACTTGATACTCCTTCACAGAAACTGTTCAACCTGTGCACGCCCATCGACACCGAGAACGACATCGCGCTCTTCTTCGAGAACATGTGCGTGCAGTGCATTCCAGTCCCTAAGTTGACCGAGTCGCTCAATGCTGATGGGGTGGGCTCGACAGGGAGGGAACCGTGGCCCAGATCGTGCAGTACAACAACGACAACAACAACTACAATCACGGCATGAACATCAACAAGGTACGAAGCGCCGGCCACCGCCTCTGCAGTAGCAACGAGAGAGACGCGTTCCTTTACTGACCGCGCGCTCGCATTGCAGATGTGCGACATCTTCCTCAAGGGCGACGACGCTCTCGCTGCTTACGCCGACTTCAACGCCGTCTACAACAAGCTCTTTGGTAAACACTCGCTCGCATTCCCTTCCACTCGCGCCACACGTCGTGTGAACTCTGTTAACACGGAACGGTCCGTGTATCTTCTCCAGGAGTGGAATGCACCCAGACCAAGTACACCGACTACATCAACGAGCTCAAGGACGTGCGCAAGTTCCCCGAGAACGACAACGCTGCCGGTGCGCATCGAACCTATGCACACGCATCCTCAATGGCTTCACTGAGCGCGGTGGTCTGACGCACTGCTTGCTTGGTCGGTTGGGCGCCCGTGTGTGACAGGTCGCACGTGGACCTACCAAACGTGCATCGAGTTCGGCTTCTACCAGACGGGCAGCGGCGCCAACCAGCCCTTCAGCAAGACTGTCACTCTCGACTGGTTCGTAGCTCCCGACCCTAGCCGTTCGAGCCATGGAGCAGGCGCCTGCTCTCGGGTCTCTTCTGTCATCCGGCTGACGTAGGGGCTCTTGTGGCCATTTGCAGGTACCTGAAGCAGTGCAGGGATATCTTCAACATCGATCCCTTTAACAAGGCCGAGCCGCTGCCCAACATCGAGTGGACCAACACCTTCTACGGCTCCACTGGCCTCACCGACCCCAAGGTCATCCTCCCCAACGGTACGTGGTCGCCTTCATTCAACGCCGCATCACGCCTGCTCGCCTGACGTTGATCGTTGTGTCGTGTCACACAGGCTCGATCGACCCGTGGCACATCCTCGGCATCCTGCCCGAGGCCGCCGTCGCGCACCCCGGCCAGCTCGCCGTACTCATCAACGGCACCGCCCACTGCGCGTACGTTCCCACCTCCTCTCCTCATCTCTTCGCCGAAGCGATGCACGCCATCATCCACACACTTCCCGCGTCGCTAAACCGAACTCGTGCGCGCAGTGATCTGTACCCATCGAGCGCGGACGACCTGCCTTCGCTCAAGGACGCGCGCGCCAAGATCGTGGCCGCCATCGATAGCTTCATCCGCTGAGCG
>CDFA01023203.1:0-24843 GCA_000826305.1 Acanthamoeba healyi | reverse complement strand
GATGGTTGGGCAAGTGGTAGGGTTTTGTATGTCGGGTTGCTGCTGCTGCATGCAAATAAATAGTAAATAGAAATGAACATCCATAACGCCAACGTCTCTCCCTCTTTCTCTTTCTCGCCCGAGCTGTCTCTGTTTGTCTTCTTTGCTTGCTGATCGCTCCTCTCCGTCTCTGATCTCGCATGTTCCTCCTTGTGTTGAGCTCCATCTTGCTTGGATTCGCTTCGTCGGCAGAAGGAGAGATGAGTCGAACGCGCCCACGCTGGTGTCCCTTCCTTTCCTACACACCACCAGGAGGACTAACTATCTGTCTGTCTCTCACTCTCACCCTCCTCTCTCTCTCTCTCTCTCTTCTCCGTCTTCTTTCTGTTGCTTGTTTCGTCATTGTTCGCTCGCTCGCTCACTCCCTGCCGGGCCTCTCCGAGAGCTGGCGCTTGATCTGCTCTCGTCGCTTCTTCCGCTCCTCCTCTTCCTTCTGCCACTTCTCCCGCTGCTTGCGTCGCTCTTCCTCGCGCTGCTTTCGTCTGTCCTGCAGATCGGGCGACGCGCTAACATCGTCCAGCGTCCCGCTGTTGCTGCCGCTGAGGGTAATCGCGATTCCGCTGCCGCTGCCGCCGAGGCCGCCGTTGCTCTCCTGGATCGAAGGCGAGATGAGGCCACCGCTGTTGTTGCTGGTGAGACCTCCGTTGGCGCCGCCGGCACCAGCGCTTGCGAGCAAGTCGCCGTCTTCCTCCTTGGCCTTGTTCTCGCGCCGCGGGCCGTCCTCGATTTCCCGCTCGCGCTCGCGCTCGCGTTCCCTGATCTTGGCTCGCAGCTGTTCGATCTTCTCGTCGAGCTGGCGCAGCTCCTTGTCCCTCTCCTCGTCTCGTACAACCACACGCGCGGCAGGGCGCTCCTCGTCTTTTCGCTGCTCCGTAGACTCCTCGCCACCCGGAACGACCTGAACAGCGGGGAAAGGACTGTTGGGGCTCACTCCCGCCCTCTCGCGCCGCGTCGAAGTCTGAGGAGGGTCGCCAATGCTTCTCTCCTCTTCGGCCCTGGCGCGGTCCCGCTCCCTGGCCTTGGCTCTGTCCTCCCTCTCCTTCTGCAGTCGCTGCTCCTCCCGCTCTCGCTCCTCCCGCTCTCTCTCGCGATCGCGATCGCGCAAGAGAGAGGGGTTGCCGCTCGGACTCTTGCTCGTGTCGTCGGTCGCCCGGCGAATCATCCGACCCCGCTCGTCCTCCGTCTTTTTGGATTCGCGGTCCTCCTCCCTTTCTCGCTCCCGCGCTCGTTCCCTGTCTCGTAGCCTTCCCATAGGACTTCGCGTGGGCTCTTCGGTAGGAAGCTCCTTACTGAGACCGATTCGCCCGTTTTCGTTGGTGCTAATGGTGGTGGTACTGGTGTCCAGCTTGTTGGAGTTGGTGTCCTCCCTCTCCTTCTCCCGTTCTCGGAGCTTGGCGCGCAGCAATTCGAGCCGCTCGTCCAAGTCTCGCTCCTCCTCGCGGTCTCGCTCCCGTTCCCGCTCTCGTTCTCGCTCCCTTTCTCGTAGGTCGGCTCTCGTCCGCCTATCATCCTCGTCACGGTCCGCTACCCGGCGACGCGGCGTCGGTACGAGGTCGATTACTTCGTCCCTCCTTGGTTTCGTCGGCGTTGTGACCGTCGGCGGGTCGTCTTCGCGGATGCGTTTGGTCTCTCCTCCTTTCACCTCCTCTTCCTTCTCCTCTTCTTCCGTCACTTTCGTCTCAACCCGCATGCTCGACATCAGATCGGCAACGCGGGAGTAAGTCGAGCAGAGTTCGGCGCTGGTGTCCTTTTCCTCCCAGTCATCGTCGTCGTCGAAGCAGGAAGAAAACGGCCAGCCGGGACAAGGGATGAGCTGCAGCTGCGACAGCTTTTCGATTTCTCTCAAGACGGCATTCAAAGAGAGATACGTCTGTGTGACGGAAGTTCGAGTGGGACAGGTGTGAGCAGAGACGACCACCACCGCACAAACGTATGACGGAGTAACTCACCTTGCTTTCGTCGTGACCGACGGTGAATCGTCCGTCTTCCTTCTTGTGAATGGCGAGGTTGTGAGGAGTGCCTCCCTTCTTCTTGAGAATTGTGAGGACGAAGGCTTCGTGCTCCTTGGGCGTCACTCTAACCAAAAAGGTTCCAGCTTCCCTCCCCTCGAGCCGTCGGTGCGCCTCGGCTCGTTCCACCGTTCCGTGAAACCACCTGGCCATTACACAAGCGGCGGCGACGCGGCGTGAGAACAACGCCGTGGTGGAGAGCCCAGATAACGCGGAACTGCACAAGAAGCGAAGCGAGGGAGGCGTACTTTTCACAGACGACCTTGCGAATGTTGTCGAGGATGTTACTCCGTATGCTGGACGCTCTGCGCTTGTTCAGCGGACCGAAGAGATTCAATATTTCGCCAAACTTTTCTATGTGCACACACGCATCCTCGTCCTCTCCGGCTGTGGTGAACACGATCCAATGGGGAGGGGGGAGGATTAGTTAGCCCATCAACAGTTGGGTCGCGTTAACTTGACGCACCATTGGTGAGGATGGTCTTTAGGCAGAGGTAGTTCGTGCGAGCGAATAACTCGTTGTAGCGGCGACGGCTCTTCTCTGGCATGCTGATGCCGAGGTATTGGTAGAATCGTTTCGAGAACTCTTCCCACGGCACCAAGTGCTGAACGCGAAGAAGGAACCGCCATCATTAGAGGTCACGCAACTAACAGACAATGAGGTTCGCAAAAGAGTGCAGACAGATACCTCTTTGAGGAAGCGCTCGCTCCAGAAAGACTGTCCGTGTTGATCCGTGATCGCCAGTTCCACCAATATGGCGTCCAAGCGGGCATTGATGTCTTCAAAGTCTGGTCGCTGTGGTGGTGATGAGAATTAGGATGAGCCACCAAAACACCTCAAAAGCCTTGAGAACAGTCTGTGGCGTACTCTTTCTGGGTTGTCGTGCCAGCAGTCTTCCATCAGCTTCTTCAAGGATGGCAGGCAGTCGCTGGGAATCTTGGGTCTGATCTCGTTCTTACAGATTCCCGTCTCGAGTGCTTCGTTGGACAGATCGCTGCACAGCGGCAAGAGAACGACGTCATGGTCAGTGATGACATCGCAACGAGCGTTCAAAGCGTCGCGCGACGTTGTCGCCACACGCAGCATATCGGAAGGTAAGAGGGGATGTGTACTCGAGATCAGAGTATAATCGCTCACAGGTGTATATCTGCCACAGGAGCATTGAAAAGGAATAGACGTCTATGCAGAGGGAGGAAGCGTTAGAGCGAGTTCGGCGCTTCACCAACCGACCGATTAATCACCACCTGCAACAACAGCGTACCTGCTTTCTCGTTGTAGTTGGAGCCCTTCAAAATCTCTGGGGCCATCGTGGTGAGCGTGCCCACCCTCTCGCCTCGCAATCGAGAGATCCGCTGAGGCTTGAGGATGCTCAGACCAAAGTCGGATATCTTGACGTGGTACGATTTATCGATCTTCTTGTACTGTTGTGCGATCATGGAGGTGAGCAGGAGAAGAGGAGTGCCGAACAATAAGAGGGACCAAAGAGAGGGAACTGTCGTGAATGGAGAGCAATTGTACCATCAGGTTCTCCAGTTTAAGATCCCTACGCACGTAGGCGAAGAGAAAGAAGGTAAAACAGGTGAGTGCACATACATCCCGGGCAAGCACATGCAGCTCACCCGCGCGGATGAGAACGGCAGAGAGTGTGCGGGGTAGAGAGGCGTTCGTACCTGTGGATGATGGCCGGGTTCATGGAGTGGAGCCAGAGCATGCCGCGGGCGGCGTCCTTTGCGAGAGCCATCCGCTGCCACACGGTCATTTTCTTACCGACAGCTGATTTGATGAGCAGCCGCTCCAAGTCCCCGTCCATGATCTCCAAGACGATCTTGAACTTGCTCGGCTCGGTGCAAGCACCAAGACAGAGGATGAGGTTTGGATGCAGGTTGGTTCTGTGGGTTTGGAGTGCGCGAGAGAGAGAACGAACAAAATAAGGGGCGAACCAGATGCGGGGCGGGCATTCGTGCCGAGAGAGGGCGATTATAAGGAAGGGGGCAACGTACGTCATAATGTTGATCTCATTTCGCAGGTACTCGATCTCCTCCCGGGTGAGCGCGCTCGCTTTCTCAGGAATGGGGACTTTGATGGCAACACTAGCAGGCAAATGAAAAGACGATGATGAAAAGGAGAAGGGCAGATGGCGCCATCCAATAAAAAAGGTTAAAAAGGTAAAAATTTGAACTTAAGCACAGGAAATGGAGCGGTGAGGTCGTACGTGGAGCCGAAGCATTCGCCCTTCCACACGGTGCCAAAGGTGCCACTACCCAGCTTCGTGAGGAGCCTGATCTCCTCATCTTCTATCTCTGAAGATTTGAGCAGGCGGGAGGCGAATCGAGACGTGTAGCTTCCGAGATAGCTTCCGTTTTGCGTCATCTCGGATGAGTTATTCATTCTCGCGTCTCCACCGCCTTCTTCGAGGCTCTCCTTCCTCCTCGTCTGGCGTGTCCGTCGTGGCGTCGATGATGGGCGGTGGGTGCCAAAATTCGTTCTCAAACGCCGCCCCCTTTCGCTTCAAACAAATGGAGCCAATGCGAACAGCTCGATTTCCAGGGCCTCACCTCCTTTTCCTTTCGCCAAGCGCGTGTCGTCTAGGCCAGGCCACTCTCACCTCTTCTCTCCCTAACTATCTCTTGCAACCGCGAGCGTTGCGTGTAGTGCAGGTCCTTCGGTTGACGCGAAGGCTGGAGCTGAGGGTGTTGTGCAGCATGCGCGACCGCGTCGACGCCGTCGCACCGCGTGTAGCCGACAAATACCGCCCACGGCGTGTTTGCCCTTTCATTTCGTCACAACCCAAAGCTGATGAGCATACTTGAAATTCCAAGTTCAAAAAGGGAAATAAATGCAAAGGAATGTATGTGGCATCCGCAATATGCGTCGACTGATTTCTTTTTTCAGCGTTTTCCAGGACGTGAGGGTCTTTTTTTTCACAACGCTGCGTACGCAGTGAGCTGGCAGCAGAGAGCCACCAAAGAGAAGGGATCGCGAGATGCGCCTAAAGCCAAAGGTGAAGAAGGCGATTTCTACCCCTGCCAAGCGCCAAAGCAAATCGGTATCCCTCAACTTATGCCAGGGTCTGCGCCAGGGGCAGTTTAGACGAGAAAACTCACCTCCCCCCCCCTCTACTCGCGCAAATAGATCATCGCGCAGAAAGAGCTGGCCGAGCGGCTCGCCCAATGCAAGGAGGAAGAGCTGCTCGATCACCTCAAAAGCTTCACCCAATGGACTTTTGGCGAGGTGCCCAGCCTCTGCCCGTCTTTTTATCTTTGCATTATCTTTTATTTTGTATTTTGGTGAACGCACCCACGCTGGTGGTTGCTGACGCAACCTGGGACGGCGGCACAGGGCGACATTCATAACTGGGTGGATGCCCTTAATCGTTTCGACGAGTTCCTCTCCAAGCTAGCCGAGCACTATGAGCCGCAGGCGGCTCTCGATTTGCCCATCTTAAAAAGGTTTCTTTTTGATCTTGCGACGCAAAATTGTGCTCAAATTGTGTCATCAATCATCACGCTCACGCGCTCGCCCTGTGGTTACGTGCAGCTCTTTCCCAAGAGACACGGTTCTTCACGTCTTGCGCGTCACGTGCCTCATATTGGAGAACAGCTTCAATCGCTACCTCTACGGTTCGGCCGAACATCTGGGCGATCTGCTGCGCATCGACGACGCGGAGATCGTTCTAGCGACCCTCACGCTGCTGTCCATACTTGTAAAGAAAACGCGGTCGAGGGTCACTACGCGCATTCATGGCGATCCTATTCTCAACGCGCAGCTGTTCTACCTTACCAAGGGCTGGGGCGGCAAACAAGACGGCCTGGGCCTCCTCTACTGCGTCCAGGACAAGGACGTAACATCCAAGGTATGGAAAAGCCCGCTGCTACTCCACCTCCACCATGCGCACTGACCAGTGCTCTGCTTGAGACCCTTCTCGGGTCATGTCCGTCACCCAATCTTTCACACTTATCTTACTCGCTCTCTTTTTCTTATTAGCTCTCGGTCGGCACGACGCTGCAGTTCGAGTTCTTCGTCGATCCGAATGACTCGTCCGCGACCACGAAGCCTCTCCTGGCTGGAGGCGCGCTCAGCGCGAACGAATCAGACACGATGGAAGTGGAGTCAGCCGAGAAGAAGGTGGAAGACACCGCCGGTGCAAAGGAGCCCGCAGCCCGGAAGGAGGGCGAGGCGACGTCGGCGGCTGGCGAGAAGGCCACTCAAGCGGGACATCGCAGCGTCCAGTTCCCGTGCTTCCACCTCTTCACCGAGAGCAACATTGACATTCTGACGCAGTTGGTGACCAAGTACTCGATCCCGCGCAAGTACCACTTCCCGCTGCTCATGCGCATCCGCCTAGCGCGCGCGTTTCCCGACGTGCAAGCTCGCCGGGATCTCGTACGCACCAATCTGCTAGCCTTCACCGTGCTCGCTCAAGCGCACATGGACCTCGGCACCCTTTCCTCCTTCTTCCTCTACGAGCCCGAGTTCATCGCGGAGCTGATGGAGCTGGTCAAGTCCGATAGGCACACGCCGCAGGACTTCCGCATCCTTGCCCTCGACGCTTTGAGCGCCCTCACGACCGACCGATCAAGGCTTCCCAAGGTCATCGCGGCCACGGGATCTTCGCAGCATCACGGAGAGCTTCCCTCCATGGTGCGCAAGTCTGTCGCGACCCTTACCGGCTCAGTGGAGCATCCGATCTACACGCTGCCCTTCATCGATTCTCTCTTTTCCTTCCTCGCCGCCCTCATGGCCACACCCGACGGCATCGCCGCGCTCAACACGGCCGGCATCATCTCGACCCTGCTTCCTCTTCTGCGACACCAGAACCTTGAGCATGCCAGCGTTCTCATGCAGTGCTTGAGTATTCTCGAGTACTACGTTGCGGGCAGCAACAGCGCCGCTGCCGTATCTCTCTTTCGCGACCTGGGTGGGCTGGACCTTCTCATCGAGCGTTTCAACACGGAGATCGCCAGCGTTCAGAAGGCCAAGGAGCAGGAGAACGCCGGCATGATCGTTGAAGGCGCGAGCGAGATCGACGCCAAGGACAAGGGCAAAGAGCGCGTGGACACCAAGCCAGCGACCACCGCCAACGAGTCTTCATCATCCCAACAGGAAGAAGAAGGAGAGGAAGAGGAGAGCCACCTCTCTCACCATCAACGCACCCTGGTGAAGACCATCCTTCGCATCCTTTTGCCCTTCATCCAGGGTGGAGGCCGCAGAAACATCGGGCGCTTGACCGGGGTCATCGAAGGCCCCTTCCCGCGAGCGCTCTGCTACGTTATGGAGCATTACCACTACTTTGGAGAGCGAATCTTCTCACTAGGTACCTACGTTCCCACTGTCATGCATCAATCGGTTTCGGTTCTGATACGACGCATGTACTTGCACAGCCGTTTCGATCATGTCTGGGCTGATCAACAACGACCCCACGCGCTTTAACGCGCTGGCCGAGGCGGGTCTGCCCAGGGCTTTCCTCACATACGTCACTCAGGGAGTTGAGCCGTCGTCCTCGGTAGGTCCCCTTAATCAATTACTCTCACGACCAAGCGCTACTGCGTGCTCACCACCACTCTGCTCAACAGGTCATTTGCGCGCTTCCTTCAGCGATCAGTTCGCTGTGTCTCAATCCTACAGGCATGGCCGCCGTTGTGGAAGCCAATGTCATCGGAGCGCTCCTCTCTCTCTTCACCACGCAGAAGCACAGAAAGGTGATCAAGAGCGGCGACACGGCTTCGCGATTGGGCGCTGGCGTCGATGAGCTGCTGCGCCATCACCCGGCTCTAAGGCCTCTTGGCATCAAGGCCATGATCAACGCTCTTAGGCGAGTGTGCAAGATGGGTGGCCTTACTCTCCCGGAGGATCTGGAGACTGAAATCCGCGAAGATGAGGAGGATGACGACGACGAGGAAGAGAAGGAGGACGAGGCCATAGCCGAAGCCTCTCTCCCTGATGTCCCTACCGACACGTCAGCACCGATGACCGTGGAAGAATCCGCCGTGTCCCCCGCCTCCTCTGGTGAATCGGCCACGACCCCCGCTGAAGCACCGCAAGAACTACCTTCGGCGGAAAGCATGGAACTCTCATCGGAGAACGCGGTGGCGGTCAAGGAGGAGCCCGTGGAAGCGGAGCAAAAGGTTCCGCCCTTCGTGGAGCCTGATGTCGAGCTCGAGTTGGACGCCGGCCTGCTCTGCGATTACATCGGCAATCTGGGTCGGTTCCTCGAGACAATCTTCGCGAACAGCGAGCACGGCCGTAGCTTTATCGAGGCGCATGGCATGAACCTCATGCTCAAGCTGCAGAGCCTTCCCGAACTGCCACCCACATTCCCCAGCTCGAACGCGGCTCATTCGCTCATACTCGCCTTTCGATCGCTGGCCGCCCATCACACGCCTACTCTCTTCCGTGGCGTGCTGGAAAACATGGCGACCAAGTTTGACAGCCTCGACAGCCTTCAGCCATCGTGGCGCGACGGTTCTTCGTTCCTCGAAGCTGGTATGCTAGGATGTCTCAGTACTTGCGTTGTTATTGATCACGCCAGCACTAACACCGGTGTTATTGCAGAGGACAATGCGACGGTAGGAATATTGGCGAGCATCGACTGCTTCGCTGGCCTGTTGGCGGGACTCGTGCGCGATCCGGCTGGACTTTCGCGCCCAGGCACGACCAGCCTCAGCGAATGGATCACTGACGCCGGGTCTAAGGTGAGCCTGTCGCTCGGCCACCTCCAGCGCTGCATTCTCTGGGAAATAGCCCGTGAAGCCCATGTCGAACGCAAGAAGGCTGAGGCTAACAAAGCTGCCGAGGTCCCCGCCGAGGAGACGGTTATGACCGAAGCCCAACCTCTCATCGCTGACACGAGCAGCACCGAGACGCAACCCGCGGAAACCACACCTGCCGCGCCAATCATGTCCGCAGAAGGCGAACCCACCACCTCTGCCGCGAGCACCAGCAGCGAGGGAGACGAGAAGAAGCCGGACAAGAAGGATACCAAGCAGCTACTGGTTCATCTCGTCTCGAGCATCCACTCAGTCTCGCAGGGCCTTGCAAAGGCTCTTGGCGCTCGTCACCGCAACAGAGACGAAAAGGTGGTACACACTCTCGCCCAGATACTCGTCCGTACGTTGCAGGAGCACCTCACGTGGGCGCCCAAGGCCTACACCGATGACGAAGCCGAGGCACCCGTCCAATGTGCCTACCTCACGAGCGTCGTGGGCGAGCTCCGGTCGTTCTTCTTCAACGAGAGGCACAACAACACGCACACGCTCCTCCTTCATCAGTTCAACTACGTCGACGGCGTTACCACCTTCCTCAAGACGTTCAACCGGGTGGTCGACATCTACGTGCATCTGCGCGAGAAGGAGCTCGAGCGACAACCCGAGGCCATGGAGAAGGACAAGGGCAAGGAGAAGCTGGATGCCGTTGCGCCGACGCATAGCAGCGCGGAAGGGGCACCTGTCGGCGACGTCACCCTCGGTTCGATAGTCAACGAACAGCCCAGCACGCCCGAAGCGGAGAAGATCACCAACAGGGACCCCGACATGGAAATGGCCGAGAGCGCTCTCCTCACCTTCGGCACGGTGCTCAAGTACCTCGTGTGTGGTCCCATGGTGGCTACATCTCCTATAACAGCCAACATGATGACGCAGACGCTGCCGGGTCAGCAGGGCTCGTTCGATCCGCACATCTTCCTCGGCGGAATTCAGTCGCGCGTATTGCTCTCCGTGATGCCCATCTGGAACCACCCGCTGTTCGCTCACTTCCCTCAACGCTTCATCACATCGCTCATCCACGCCAACCGCTTCATCATGGAGGGCGAGGCTGCTGCGGCTGCCGCTACGGCAGCTAGCATCAAGCCGCGCACGCCGCCCAAGCCCAAGAAACAGTTCGAGCCCGATCCCGGCGTGGTGACTCAGCTCATGGAGATGGGCTTCTCGCAGCGACGTGCTGAGGACGCACTGCGCCACATCGGCGCCAACAACGTCGAATTGGCCATGGACTGGATCTTCACCAATCCCGAACCGGAACCCGAGCCAGCGCCAGCGGTTATGCCTCCGGCTGCCCCCGCTCTCGGCGAGGCTTCCGTGCCCACGTCGGCGTCGCAGGCGGCTGACGAAATGGCTGAGGCGATGAGTGAGGACGAAGAGTTGGCCGCTGCCCTAGCCATGTCGCTTGGCCAGTCCATCGAGATGCCTTCTCCAGCTGCATCGTCGAGCGCACCTCCGCCTCCGCCGGTCAAGGAAGAGCCCGCTTCTGTGGTGCCTGAACCGCAACCAAAGCCGGTTGAGGAGTCACCCAAGAAGGATGAGCCTGTCGATTATTCGAAGCAGTACGACATTCTGCGCAAGGGCATGCTCGAGCGTTGCGTGCGTCTGCTGACCGAGGTCGACAACTTGACCTTTACGGTGGTCGACGTCCTCTCGTCCATCTGCAAGAAGCCTGACGAAAAGACGGCCGCGCTCACTGGCGCTAAGCCCGACGAGCGCGCTCACGTGGTGGAGGCGCTCACGGATCAGATCAGGCTTGCCGCTGCCGAGCGTCCGCCTTCGAAGGCGCTCTACCGCCTCACGCACGCGCTTACACTCCTCATGACCGAGAACACGTCCATTCGCGAGCTGGTGGCCAACGGCGATCTTGTGCCCATCTTCCTGGACCTTCTTGGACTCCTAGCTGCTGATTCCGATAGCAGCAAACTGACGCCAGCGGAGAGGGACGACGGCCCAGCCTGGCTCACCACCGTTCTTCTCGCCCTCGATACCCTCTGCCAGCTGCCTAGTCAACTGCCTGCCACCCTTGCTGATTCGTCCTCATCGGCCTCCGCGAAGCGCGATGAACCGTCAGCCGCGGAGTCACTCGGAGTAGACGCGATGGACAAGGACGAGCAGGCCACACCTGCTGCCAAGGAGGCCGACGCTACCCTACCGCTGATGGAAGTCCCCTACCTGCTCTCGTTGCCTTATCGCAAACAGGCATTGGAGGCCTGCGTTAGTCTCATGCAGCGTCCTCTTCATCCCGATCCGATGCAAGCCGTGCTTCAGCTCTCGTCCCATCTCACTCGGGATTTCGAGCTGGCCCAGCAGTTCATCCACCAGGGCGGATTGACGGCGCTCCTCGTGCTTCCACCCGCGAGCAGCTTCACCGGGCAGGTGACCCTCATCACCACGATCCTGCGGCATCTCATCGAGGAGCCCAGCCTGCTACAGCACGCCATGGAATCGGAGATCAAGGCTACCATCACCAAGCTCATGGGACGCAGCGGTGCGCTGGTGAAGCCTAGGAACTTCCTCTCCACTGTGGCGCCGCTCGTCTGCCGCGATCCCGTCACCTTCCTGCGCGCTTCGGCCAACGTGTGCCGTTTGCGTGATCCCAAGCCTACCGTCTCGCCTGCACGGTACCCTCTCCCTTCTCAAGAGTACTTTCTCACAGTGGTTTGATCTAACCCCTTGTGGCATGACTCCAGGGTCGTCCTTTGCCTCGCCAACCCTGCGCCTCCCCCCAAGAGCAAGGGCGGTTTGCAGCCTACAGCCTACAGCACCGGCACCAGCGCAGGAACCAAGAAAGAGAAGACTGACCTCGTTAGTTCGGGCAAGGCAAAGACCAAGCGTGCGACGCCGTCGACTTCCGTCCAGGTCATCACCGAGCTGACCAACGCGCTCCTCACGCTTTCGAGGATTAAGAAGGCAGTCGACGTCAAGCCTACTCCTGTTGCCGAAGAACGCGACAAGGGCAAGGAGAAGAGCGACGCCAACGCTGGACAGGAATCGGCTAGCATTACTCCCGAAGGCGACCAGAGCCTAATGGGCGTGGCTCAAAAGCCCACCCTCACTTCTGGCGATATCCTCCAGATCCTCACGGACTTCATCACCACCTACCCGCCGTGTGGCTCCGTGCTGCTGCGTCAGCAGCTCAAGAAGACTGGAGCCAAGGGCAAAGGCAAGGAGAAGAAGGATAAGGAGGCCGCAAGCAAGCGACAGCTGCCGGAGACCAACAACATCATCAGCTATATTCTCGGCGAACTGCTACCCTGCTCCTCCTCTCAAGACGCCAACTCTCCAGCGTCGGTCGAGAGGCAGAAGCAGAACTCGTCTGCCGCCAACATGCTGGCCGCGCTCGCCCAGAAGCCGGAGGGCCGTCGGCGTGTCATCGACGAGATTACGCAGGCGATGCGGAAGGTGATCGCCGATCGCGATCAGTATGCCAACTACCCCGAGGTCATCCAGTCCCTGGTGGACTTCCTTTACCTGCTCCTCACGTCAAGCGCCTCGCGCAGTCATGCCAGTGGGTTCCTGGGTGAGGTGGCGCGCCTCATGCTGGACGTGGACACCATCAAGACCCTTACTGCGGCGCTCAACAGCGCCGACCTCAACCATCCAGATGCGCCTCAGCTCGTGAACTCGATCCTCAAGCCACTGGAGATCCTCACGCGCCTTACCGCCGTCATGTCAGCCAAATCTTCAGCGTCCACCGGAGAGAAGAAGCCGACGGAGGGGGAGACAGCAGCTGGTGCCTCTCAGCCCGCGGTTGGGTCGTCCACCTCGGCTCCCGAATCGATCCAGTCAGCGGCCCAGGAGGAAGCGGCCGTGGCTGCTGTGGGCGAGCCTCAACAACCGACCGAGGAGGGCGGTCAGGCACAGCTCGATAGCAGCGTGGAGCAGCAAGAGCAGGACGCCGCTGCCCAGGCTGGCGAGGGCGACATGGAAGAGGACGAGGCCCAGTCGGGCGAGAACTTCATCCAGAGTCATGCGGCTAATCTTACCGAGGCCATTCAAGCTCTGTCGGGGCAGCAGAGCCAGCAGCTGTCGAATGTGGTGAACATGACCCTGAACTTCATCGAGGCCGCGAACGAGGTTATGCAAGGCCGCGCGCACAGCGTTTCCGACATGTCGGACCTGAGCGATAGCGAAAGCGACAGCAGCAGCGACAGCGACCTGAGCGACGAAGAACGCGAGGAAGGAAATCCCGTGTTGCATCATCCCGAAGATGAGGACGAAGAGGATGAGGGCGAAGAGGAAGGCGTCGAGGAAGAGGAGGACAGCTCCGAGGAGGAAGAGGAAGAAGAAGGAGGCGAAGAAGACGCTTACAGCTACGAGGAACCCGGCAACCACCACGAGTGGAACGGCCAAGGCGACTTCGACTTCTCAATCCAAATTGGGAACCAAGCGGCTGCCGCCGGTCGCCCGTGGTCGCTCAACGTCGAGGATCTCCTGATCGGAGGCGCTCCGCTTCGAGACGTGAGCTTGCCACGCGCGGTACCGCCGCCTAACCCATTCCTCGCAGAGTCCGTGGAGTCAGCACACCCGCTCCTCGGCATGCGAACGGCAGGAGTTCCCGCTGGCCTGACAGCAGACATGGCCGAGGCGGCCCTCTACCCACTGCCGTCCTCTCTGCGCGGCAACCCCATCATGGAGGACGAAGTGCGTCGGCTGTTTGGCCGTGTGCGAGCTCAGCGCGCAGGCCGGCCCGGCCAGTTTGGCGAGGAAGGTCAGCGCACCACGCCAGGCATGACCGAATTCGCTGCCTCGATCGAGCCTCTGTTTGTGGAGACTATCCGCCGCATCACTCTTCAAGAGCTCAAGGAAAAGGAAGACGCCGAACACGCCGAGCAGGAGAAGCTGCGCAGGGAGCGTGCCGAGAAGGACGAAGAAACATCCAAGGGGACCGAGGAAAAGGCCGCTGAGGAACCTGTGACAGAGCCCGTCACTGTCGATGCCCCCGCGGAGCTGCCCACACCAGCGACGACTGAGTCCACGGAGGCAACACCAACGGTGCCACCCGCCGCCCAAGACGCCGAAGGCGCTGCACAGAATGCACCTACTCTGGCTGAGACGCCTGTGGAGCCCCCCGCGGCTGAGCCCATGCAAACGTCGGAAACCGACAGCACTCAACCGGCTAGTGAAGGCACAGCGGCCGTGATCACTGCCGCGGAGACTTCGGAATCAAGCGTCTCCGAAGCAGCCCCGCAGCCCTCCGATTTGGCTCCTGCGGTCCCCGCCGAGAGCGCGTCTGCACCTCCTCCGGAGCAACCGACGGTCACTTCCCCCGAGGAAGACCTGGGCATCGATCCTGCGTTCCTGGCGGCCCTTCCTGAGGATCTGCGCGCCGAGATCCTTGCTGAGCAGCTCCATGCACGCTCTGTCGCTGCTGCTTCGCGGCCACCTCAGCCAACGACCGCTGCGACAGCGCCCCCGGCTGCTGCAACGCCGAGCGCACCATCGACATCGTCGTCTTCCTCATCTTCCGCGGCGCCATCATCTGCGCCGTCATCTTCATCAGCACCCGCGCCGTCTACTTCGACCGGCGCCCCTGCTGCGGAACCGGCGGTTCCTGCGGTGTCTACAACTTCAATCAGCCCTGATTTCATCGCAGCCTTGCCGCCCGAGATCCAGGCCGAGGTGCTGCAGCAGGAGCAGCAGTCGCAGGCCGCGGCAGCAGCCGCTGCCGCGGATCTCAACCGCGCGCAGGCCATGACAACGGCGGATTTCTTCGCGACTCTCAGCCCAGACTTGCGTGAAGAGATTCTGCTCACGCAGGACGAGGCTAGCCTTCCGCCCGAGCTGGCGGCTGAAGCCAGCGCGCTGCGTGAGCGGGCCCTTCGCCAGTATCAGCAGTACAGCAACCGACGACGTGAAGGCGGCTGGGGTGGAGTTGCCTTTGGCGAGGGACGACGTGCGCCCGTACCGCCCGAACCCGCGGTAGGTCTCGGCCTAGCATCGCGCGTCAAGGCCATCAAGGGCGGCGACATCCAGCCGTTGGAGTTGGAGGGACGGCCCATAATCGAGCCTTCGGAGCTCGTGCACCTCGTGCGCCTGCTATACCTGGCCAAGCCCTTAGCTAAGGGTCTGCTTCACCGTCTATTCCTCAACCTCTCCACGCACAAGGAATCGCGGATGCAGCTGCTCAACATCATGATGGCCATCCTCGATGCCTTCAATGTCACGTCGCTGTCTTCGTCGTCCACGTCCCCGGCTTGCCAGAAGCGTCTCTTTGCTTCGTTCGCCGAAGCGCTCGAGGCGTTGCCGGCTGTGACGCCATCATCCAACTTTTCGCCGCTCGAGGACCCGTGTCACTCGCTCCTGTCGGCTGGCACCATGAACACCTACGCGCACTCGGGTCAGCATCCGCCCTCGCTGGTAGCACGACGCGTTCTGGAGATTCTGTGCCACTTGCTTAAGCACAACCCGCGCATTGCCAGCTTCGTTCTGGGCAGCATCGATGACATCGAGGACAGCAACATCGAGGCCAAGGACAAGGGCAAGGAGATCGCCGAGCTTGCTACCACAACTGCTTCGTCGTCGTCGTCCTCCTCCTCCTCGTCTTCCTCTTCGAGTTCGCCCACGAAGTGGTGCCCGCTTGCACGCATGATGGACCTGCTCGGTGTGGACCAGTTCAGGAACAGTAGCGCGCAGCTGGATCAACTGCTGCAGCTACTGGCCCTGTCTGTGCAACCGCTGGCCAAGCTCAAGGCCCGGGAAGAGCGACGGAAACGCGAGATTGAAGAACGTGAGGCTCGCGAGCGTGCCGAGCGGGAGCGTCGCGAACGGGAGCGCCTACGCGTCGAACTGGAGGCCGCTGAGCAGGCTATGACCGAGGAGGCAGCCCTCGCCGCTGCTACCGCTGCATCCACAGAGGACATGCAGGCCAACGCCGCCGCTCCGGTGGTGACTCCTCCTGCTTCAGGTACGGACGAAGGCCAGCAGGATGCTTCCTCCGCACCAGTCGGCAGTGCAATGGAAGTAGACGCTACGCAGACTGCTCCCTCGTCTGCTGCCCAGGAGGCGGTCCTTCCTCCTTCCGTCCAAACGGAGGAGCAACCGGTGGCCACGACTCAGGCTGGAATGGAGGTTGAAACTCCAGCCACGGCGCCTGCCGAGGAGAAGGAGGAGAAAATGGATGAAGAGAAAGAGAAGGAGAAGGAACCCAGGGAGCGAACTGCCGAGGAGGTATGTGATTCCTCTTTGGTGTTTGTCCGGATGTCACACGCTGATTCATCTGGTCTTTTTTTATTTTGGCAGGTCTGTCCTCAAGTGCCGGTGGAGGACTTGCGCAATCTGGTGAGCATCCTCACGCTGGAGAACTGTGCTGAGGGCACTTACAAAAATGCCACCCATGTGCTTCAGCAACTGTCAGCCAACGCGCTCAACCGGTACCACCTACCGTCTCCACGTTGTTGCTCCACCGTCACAGATTTACTGATTTCATGTACAACTTCAGAGAGGTACTGTTCAAGGAACTTATCAGTGCGGCCGAGGGTCTAGCGGAGGTCGTGGTGAATGGCCTCGACGGACTCTGCGAAGAGCTGGCCAGCTCGTTCCATCCGACGCTCATCCTTTCCATGGCGTCGTCCATCGCCGAACTTAACCTTCTGCGTATCATCAAGACCGTGATGGCCCTGCCAGCCACACCGGCACAGTCCACCGACGACTTCATCGACTCTCTGCGCCTGGAGCCGCTGTGGGACGCGCTCGAGAGGTGCCTCGACATCATCACGGAATCCATGGAAAAGGACGCCGCGACCAAGAGCAAGAGCAAGACCGGCGACAAGGGCAAGGAGCGCGACACTGGCGACGCCGAGCGCGATGGCAGCAAGTCGCCCGCGGCCAACCTGCTTTTGCCCATCATCGAGGTGTTCTTCGTCGTCAACGCCAAGGACCCAGGCCCGCTCAAGCGCTCGGCCTCGGTGATCGACTTTGGTCCAGCGCCTGCCTTCCCGCGGTCGGGCTCTTCGTCATCGCTGCTGCGCCAGTCGGCGTCGCGCGACAATCTCACGCGAACCATGTCCAGATCGAGCTCGCTCTACAACCTCTCCGAGCAGCAGTCACGCTTCGCTATGTTCGCCGAGAAGCACCGCGGTCTGCTCAACGATCTCGTTCGCCAGAACCCGGCCCTCCTGCACGGCACCTTCAAGGTGCTGCTCAAGTACCCGCGCGTGCTCGACTTCGACAACAAGCGCGCGTGGTTCCGGCATCAGCTGCAGAAGCTCAAGGACACCCGCGGTTACTACGGTGGCGTGCGCCTGCGTATCAACCGTGCCAAGGTCTTCGAGGACTCGTACCGGATCATGAGCGGGCGAACGCCGGAGGAGCTGCGCGGTCGCATGACGGTGCAGTTCCAGGGCGAGGAGGGCATCGACGCCGGCGGTCTAACGCGCGAGTGGTACGACATTTTGGCCAAGGAGGTGTTCAACGCCGACTACGCGCTCTTCATCAACACGGCCCAGGACAACTCGACGTTCCAGCCCAACCGCTTCTCTTACTACAACCCCAACCACCTCGACTACTTCAAGTTCGTTGGACGGGTTATCGGCAAGGCCATCCTCGACGGCTACTTCCTCCCGTGCCACTTCACGCGCTCGTTCTACAAGCACATCCTGGGCATCACGGTCCAGCCGAGCGACATGGAGGCGATCGACCCTGAGTACTACAAGAATCTGCGGTGGATCTTGGAGAACGATCCGACGCCGCTTGACCTCACGTTCAGCAGCGAGGTGGACGAGTTCGGCAAGATGCGTGTAGTCGACCTCAAGGAGGACGGCAAGAACATCGCCGTTACCAACGAGAACAAGCACGAGTATGTTCAGCTGGTGACCGAGATGCGCATGACCACCTCGATCAAGTCGCAGATCGACGCCTTCCTCGGTGGCTTCCACGACCTCATCCCTCAGGACCTCATCTCGATCTTCAATGAGATGGAGCTAGAGTTGCTCATCTCTGGTCTGCCCGAGATCGACCTTGACGACCTCCGCGTCAACACACTCTACACTGGTACGCGTTTCCCCCACGACTGAGAGTCTCGTTTCATGTTCCTGCTCGCTAACACTTGACGTTTGCGTGCATAGGCTACGCGGAGAGCAGCCCGATCATCCAGTGGTTCTGGAAGATCGTGAACTCCTTCGGCCAGGAGGAGAGGGCGAAGCTGCTGCAGTTCGTGACAGGCACCTCCCGTGTGCCGCTCGACGGCTTCAAGAGCCTGCGCGGCATCTCCGGTCCTCAGAAGTTCCAAATTCACAAGTCCTACCGCAAGGACCAGCTGCCCGCTGCTCACACATGGTACACCACTCCTCCGTCATGGTTGTGCACACGGTTTCGCGTCTTTGTGTGCGCGCGAGAAGACAACCCCGTTTCTTACCGCCCAATGTGTTATTTTTTGCTTTCAGCTTCAACCAGCTGGACTTGCCTGAGTACGACAACTACGAGCGATTGCGCGAGGCTATCATGTACGCCATTCGCGAGACAGAAGGATTCGGCTTCGGCTAAGACCTTCCCGTCCGAGCATCAAGCCAAACCGTGTTCTTCCCTCGTCTTCAACACACGTAAATACACCATTCTCGTTTTGTTTGTACTTAAGCGCACCAAGAGCGACAAAGAGCGAAGGGAGACAGCGAAAAGCTGTCTCTTTCGTTCTTTGCCTTTGACGGAGGTGAGAATGCACGCCCTTGTGGTCTGATTTACTTGTCTCGGGAGTCGATCTGCAGCGTGACGGGTCCGTCGTTGACGAGCTCCACCTCCATCATGGCGCCAAACTGGCCATCTGCGCAGACACCGCGCAGCGGCGTGTGAGAAGATGAAAGATCGTTGTTTTTAGAGTTGGGGGCCACACAGACGTACCCTTGATCTTGTCCGCCTGGTACTTGCTCTTGACCAGCTCCACGAAGCGCTCGTAGAAATCCTTTGACCGATCGGAGCCCATCGCCTTGTGGAAATCGGGCTTGTTTCCTGTGGTGGGTCACATTGAATGAGTGGTGGCAGTCCTGATAGTGTGGCAGATGAATGTCGTGTGTGCGCTGGTGCTGATGATCATGATCATGAACGTCTGATCGTGTGTGATGGCCATGATGTATGTGAAAGGGTACCCTTGAGGTATCCGTAGAGTGTGAACTGGCTCACTGCACCAGGTGCCCACCACGACCAAGACGCCAGAAGGGGAGAACAACACATCAGACGGTTGACAGGACGATTGCAGTCAGTTGTTGTGTTGTATTGTGTTGGGTCGATGCGCACCGAGGAGGACCTCGTAGCCCATCTGGGTGACGCTCATGTTCCACGCCTTGCCGGCGTCGTCCGGCCACAGTCGAGCGCCCAAGATTTTGCGACATCTTCGACAACGAGCGACGCAGGAGTCAGTCGATGAAGAAGAGAGTGATGGAGGGAGGGAGGGACGCATGTGTACATCCACTCGGCATCTTGAGGCGTGTCGTCATCCGTGATCCCGACCAGAACGACGAAGCCGCGATCGATGGAGCTGATGGTCTCGCCGTTCACCCGGACGCAGCCCCGCAGCACCCGTTGAATGATGGCCCTCATCTCTCCCTCCTCTCTTGATCGATCGCCGATTTGATGGTTCGATTTTTGTCGTTTTATTTTGGATTTTCCGATTTCGACCGCCACCTTACGTGCCTCCAGCGATTGCGGCGGCCTCGGTGTAGTTTTCCATCATCTCTCGCGAGAGATCAACGCGGGATAGGGCCTGCACACAAATCTCGAAAGTCTCGTCTCCTTCCAGACTGGAAGCGACATTCGCACAGAGAGAGAGAGAGAGGAAATCGTCATTAATTGGCAGACACATCGAGGGCGGCCCCGAGAGATCGACCTCGTACGACATTGAGGCGTCGCGATCGTAGTCCTGGAGGCGATACACGGAAGCCCTCGCAGGTCTACGGACCCGCGCTCCCAGAGCAGACGGCGAGGGAGCGGCAGCAGCAGCAACATCTCTTCATCATCATCCGCTACAGCGTCGACTACGGCGGCAGTGGGCGACATCTGCTGTGGTGTCGGTGGCGCGGCCAAGCTGTTGCGCAACAAGAGGAAGCAAAACGGCGACGTATCGATGGAGGGCAATGGCATGGCCGGCGCCGACGCCTCTTCGTCCTCCTCTTCCTCGACATCGCCGCTACACGATCGCATCCCGGTGATCTTCACGCACGAGGGCGTGTCGAGCGTGTGGAAGCAGCGGGCGGCCCGGGGCCCCGCGACGCGCGACGTCGATCATCGCAATCGCATCGCCGAACACGTCGAGCGCACGCTGGGCACCAAGATCGAGCTCTTCATCTCGGAGCGGCAGCCGTGCCACGGCCTCACCGTGGACGTCCTCGTCGTTCCGCCCACGGACGAGCGGCCCTTCTACGTGCTCGTCACGCGCGGCCTCTCCGAGATGCACATGAACGTGCATCCGCTCGCCAAGCACTCACCCAGGTTAACTCTTCGTCTCTCACTTGAGCTTTGTGCGTGTGTCGTGTGTCGTGTCGTGCGGTGTGCATTGCGTGCGTGATGTGCTTGATGATGATGCTGTGGCTCACGCTCGCTCGCTTGATCGTTCATGCAGCCGAATCGAGCTGGTGATATGTCTGCCCAAGGCGTGGGAGGTGTCTTTGGAGGCATTCCGGAAGGTAGAGCCTCTCTCTCTCTCTCTGGGTGTGTGCGTGTGTGATGTGCGAGCGTGAGAGCAACAGCCCTGATGTGGGGTTGCACGTCGTATGATGACCCCCAGAGCGAGCAATACTTTTGGCCAGTGCGACAACTGAAGCGACACGCTCTCTTCCCTGCAATCCACCACACCTTCATATCCCTCGGCCACACGGTCGCCAACGAACTGGTACGTCACTCCCTGCCCTCTCTCCCTCTGCACACTCGAGCGTTCGCAAGTCGGGACCATGAGGCGAGTCTCATCGACGTGTGCCCGCACTGCAGGTGAACGACGATATTCCACCGTCGCCAGACAACCCCTCTCGTCCGTTTTGCAGCAACACCGTGATGAACTCCATGCTGGTGCGTTCATTCTCTCGGTCTCTGCGCGCGATGGTTGATTGATCAATCAGCCCACACCCTCGCTTGTGCGTTTGTATTGTTGCGCCGAAACGTTTCGGCATCATACAGATGATGGTGCCAGCGCTATTGCCAGAGGAGTTCCACATCATGACGGTCAAGAAGCCAGGCAAGAAGAAAAAGAAGAAGCGATCGAGGAAGAAGGACAAAACGGATCCCAGCGGCCAGCGAGAGGACGCCGAAGCAGCTTCGGCTCCGCCCGCTCCCAGCAGCAGCAGTAGCAGCAGCAACGAGGCGAACAACAAGGAATCCAGTCCACTGGCGGAAAAGGCCGCAGCGGAAGATCCGCCAGCGCTGTCACAACAGCAACAGCAGGAGGAGAGCACGAACGAGACGCAGGTCGATGAAGCGAACCAGCGACAGCAAAAGCGACAACAGGGAGAACCGGAGTCAAAGGACGCCGGTGACGAGACGCAACCGGGGCGCGAGGAGGAGAGCGAGGCGGAGAAGGAGAAGGAGGGCGGGGAGGTGAAACAAGAGGGCGAGGAAGAAACGGAAGAACAACAGCAACAACAACAGGACGGCGACAAGAAGAAGGTCAGGAGAAGACGAGGCGGCAAGAAGAAGAACAAGAACAAGAACGGCGAGAATGGCAAACCGGGCGACGAGGAGAGCGGTGAAGGTCCATCGCAGCAGGAGACCGGCGCATCGGCGCAGGGAACGACGGAGGCCGCCAAGGCGAAGGCGAACGAGGGCAACAGCAGCAGCAACAACAACAGCAAGCAACAGAAAGGGAACGAACAGCCGTTTATGTACGGTGAGAACAAGGAGGACGTCTACTTCTACCAGCTGCTGCCGCTGTACCAGGAGGAGGTCGACTTCAAGCTGAAGCACGGGCTCGATTCGCTTCTGGAGAGGCTGGAGCAGCTCCCGCCTCTCGAAGTTATGACCATCACGCCTGGCCGACGGTGCGCCTGCCCGCCCGCGTTCACCGCCCTCGGGGATCTAACTGACACAGGGACTGTGTGGCGATGAACGTGCAGGAACACTTGCCAGATGCCGGTGAAGAGGAAGATCCTCCGAGCCCAGCGAAGGGCCTCGCCCAAGAGCGCGGGCGCCTTCCTGGCGGAGAGCGTCGTCGGTGGTGGTGGTGGCGAGGCCGCCACGCAGCGTCACGAGGAGCGCGAACCGGAAGATGAAGATCATCAACATCATCAACAGCAGGAGGGTGGTGGCTCGCTGGACAAGGAGGAGCCGCGCAGACTCGATTCCACCGACGGTGGCAACAAGGGATCCAATGATCAACACCAGCAGCCGCCAGAGACAGAGGCCAAGACGGACGAGAAGGAGGAGGAGGAGGCCACGGAAGAGGAGGACGCGTCGCCCGCCAACGTCGTCGTAGCAGCCGCTGACGAGGGCCATGAACATAACAAGTGCAGCCACCCAACCACCCACCACAATTAAAACAACGTTTGAAACTCTCTCTCTCCCGCCCTCCCCTTCTTCCTTGCCGCCGTTGGCCTCTGCCCTCGTCTCAGCTCTGCGACACCATCACACCACACGCAGTGGTGGCGCACAGGGCGCACTTTTCGTGCGATGATCGTACTGGAGGTCGACTGAAAATATTACGGCGGAGGCGCTGGCCAACGGGGGACATAGCTCTGGTCTTTTTACCTACACTCCCCGCACAAAGGATGTACGCACGCGTGTTTCTCTTGGCGTGCTTGGCCGCGGCGGCCGTGGTGCTTGTTGCCGGCACTGCCCCTCTTCACCTTGAGCCGGGCATGGTACGTTCCTCCTCCTGTTAAAACCTCCCTCCGGCAGAGCTCGCTCAATCAATCGATCGATCGATCGATTGATTTCCGTGGTGGCGATTAATATTTCTTTCTCGCTGCCGGCAGCCCAAGGACGCCTCTGCCGTCAAGGAGCACTATGGCTACATCCCCGTCAATCCTCGCTATGGTACGGCACGGAGCTAACCCATTCCCGGGGCTCTCCGCGCACACTTGGCGCGCTAACGTCGGTTGATCTGCTGCTGCAGATGCCAACCTCTTCTACTGGATGTTCGAGTCCCAGCGCGACCCGGCCAACGACCCCGTCGTCCTGTGGCTCACCGGCGGACCCGGCTGCTCGTCCGAAGTCGCTATCTTCTTCGAGGTGCGGCACGCGCCGTGTCTTTATCGCTCGGAGTTAAAAGACGTCACAAAGAATGAAGGCGCTGATGCCGTGCTTGTACTGGCGTGTGTGTGGTGTGGTGATGCTGTGGTTCGTCGTCGAGCAGAACGGTCCCTACAAGATCAACCCCGACCTGACGCTGTCCGACAACCCCTACGGCTGGAACTCGTTTGCCAACCTGCTGTACGTCGATCAGCCCGCCGACACTGGTTTCTCGTACGGTACGGTGACGCAGCCATATCTGCCTTACTCGGTTGCCCTCAATCTGCTCTCTTCTGACCTTATGTGTTGTTGTGGCATGGCTCCAGCTAACCAGGCGTACATCAAGAACCAGAGCATGGTCGCCACTGAGATGTTCACCTTCCTCCAGAACTTCTTCAAGACCTACCCCCAGTTCGCCAAGTCCAAGTTCTTCATCACTGGTTAGCACCCTTGAGCTTTATCTGCTCGGGCTCAGGCTCAGGCTCTGGCTCTCGCACACGTTCTCCATGAACCTCACACTTCGCCCCGTGCGTGGTCGTGATCACTAGGCGAGAGCTATGCTGGCCACTACATTCCCGCCATTACTGCGTACATCCTCGAGATGAACGCCAAGGGCGGTTACCCCAAGATCAACCTGCAGGCCATTGCCATCGGCGACGGTACACATCGATTCCCGATGCCCTTAATGCTCGCGGCGAGCGCTTGTGGCTGGCGTCTAACTGCTCGATCGCATGTACGTTCATTTACGCGACAGGTCTGATCGATCCCGTCTCGATGGCCAAGTCGTGGGGACCGTTCCTCTACGCTCACAACCTCATCTCGTCGGTACAGTCCTCTCTGACCCCAATGGCACGACCGTTTTGCTGGCAAACTGCTGACCTCCCGCTTCGTTCCTCGCTCTTTGTGCGCATCACAGAGCGACCTGGCCCAGACCCAGGAGCAGTTCTACGGCTCGTGCCTGCCGGACATCGCTAACGGCGACTACTCCGAGGCCTTCTACGATTGCAACCAGGTCCTCCAGATTGCTCTCTCCGGTACCTACATCGCGCTCCCGCGCGTGCACATGGATTCTTGAAAGACGACTTCTCTTACATGTCCTCGTCTTCTCCCCATCGCTCACACGTGTTTCAGCCGCCGGTAACGTGAACGTTTACGACGTGAGGGAACCCTGCACCTACCCTCCCCTGTGCTACGATCTGTCGCCCATCGGCAAGTACCTCAACCTGCCCGCCACCAGGAGGAAGCTCGGCGTCGGCGACAGGCAGTGGCAAGCGTGCAGCGGTGCCGTATGTCTGCCACTCTCCCGCGCTCCCGGGCTTGTGATGCAAGTGCTAACTTGTTGGCTGTTGGCAGGCCTATGCGCCGTTCGAGTCGAAGGACTTTGAGTACTCGTACAGGTTCGATCTGCCGATCATCCTGAAGAGCATTCCCGTCGTCATCTACAACGGCAACTACGATCTCGTGGTCGACTTCTACGGCACCACCGAGATGCTCGACACCATGCTGTGGCCCGGCAGGTCTGGATTCGTCAACGCCAGTAAGTACCCCACTCTCTTCATGCACGCATGCGCCTCACGCATCATCGCACGCACACCATTGCACACGCTAACGATTCTATCAATCTTCAGAGAACGGAACGTGGGTCGTTGATGGCAAGGTTGCTGGCTCCGTCCGTTCGTCCAATGGCCTCACCTACCTGATCGTCAACAACGCCGGTACGAGTTGTCCTCTGAACGAGACCGGGGGCTGATGATTCATTGCACTAACTCATCCATCGTCCATTGTCCACCGTCACACTCACCAGGTCACATGGTGCCTTACAACCAGCCCAAGAACGCGCTGGACATGCTCTACCGCCTGCTCAACCAGAAGCCCTTCGCCTAAGCACTGC
>CDFA01023202.1:0-24798 GCA_000826305.1 Acanthamoeba healyi | reverse complement strand
GATGGTTGGGCAAGTGGTAGGGTTTTGTATGTCGGGTTGCTGCTGCTGCATGCAAATAAATAGTAAATAGAAATGAACATCCATAACGCCAACGTCTCTCCCTCTTTCTCTTTCTCGCCCGAGCTGTCTCTGTTTGTCTTCTTTGCTTGCTGATCGCTCCTCTCCGTCTCTGATCTCGCATGTTCCTCCTTGTGTTGAGCTCCATCTTGCTTGGATTCGCTTCGTCGGCAGAAGGAGAGATGAGTCGAACGCGCCCACGCTGGTGTCCCTTCCTTTCCTACACACCACCAGGAGGACTAACTATCTGTCTGTCTCTCACTCTCACCCTCCTCTCTCTCTCTCTCTCTCTTCTCCGTCTTCTTTCTGTTGCTTGTTTCGTCATTGTTCGCTCGCTCGCTCACTCCCTGCCGGGCCTCTCCGAGAGCTGGCGCTTGATCTGCTCTCGTCGCTTCTTCCGCTCCTCCTCTTCCTTCTGCCACTTCTCCCGCTGCTTGCGTCGCTCTTCCTCGCGCTGCTTTCGTCTGTCCTGCAGATCGGGCGACGCGCTAACATCGTCCAGCGTCCCGCTGTTGCTGCCGCTGAGGGTAATCGCGATTCCGCTGCCGCTGCCGCCGAGGCCGCCGTTGCTCTCCTGGATCGAAGGCGAGATGAGGCCACCGCTGTTGTTGCTGGTGAGACCTCCGTTGGCGCCGCCGGCACCAGCGCTTGCGAGCAAGTCGCCGTCTTCCTCCTTGGCCTTGTTCTCGCGCCGCGGGCCGTCCTCGATTTCCCGCTCGCGCTCGCGCTCGCGTTCCCTGATCTTGGCTCGCAGCTGTTCGATCTTCTCGTCGAGCTGGCGCAGCTCCTTGTCCCTCTCCTCGTCTCGTACAACCACACGCGCGGCAGGGCGCTCCTCGTCTTTTCGCTGCTCCGTAGACTCCTCGCCACCCGGAACGACCTGAACAGCGGGGAAAGGACTGTTGGGGCTCACTCCCGCCCTCTCGCGCCGCGTCGAAGTCTGAGGAGGGTCGCCAATGCTTCTCTCCTCTTCGGCCCTGGCGCGGTCCCGCTCCCTGGCCTTGGCTCTGTCCTCCCTCTCCTTCTGCAGTCGCTGCTCCTCCCGCTCTCGCTCCTCCCGCTCTCTCTCGCGATCGCGATCGCGCAAGAGAGAGGGGTTGCCGCTCGGACTCTTGCTCGTGTCGTCGGTCGCCCGGCGAATCATCCGACCCCGCTCGTCCTCCGTCTTTTTGGATTCGCGGTCCTCCTCCCTTTCTCGCTCCCGCGCTCGTTCCCTGTCTCGTAGCCTTCCCATAGGACTTCGCGTGGGCTCTTCGGTAGGAAGCTCCTTACTGAGACCGATTCGCCCGTTTTCGTTGGTGCTAATGGTGGTGGTACTGGTGTCCAGCTTGTTGGAGTTGGTGTCCTCCCTCTCCTTCTCCCGTTCTCGGAGCTTGGCGCGCAGCAATTCGAGCCGCTCGTCCAAGTCTCGCTCCTCCTCGCGGTCTCGCTCCCGTTCCCGCTCTCGTTCTCGCTCCCTTTCTCGTAGGTCGGCTCTCGTCCGCCTATCATCCTCGTCACGGTCCGCTACCCGGCGACGCGGCGTCGGTACGAGGTCGATTACTTCGTCCCTCCTTGGTTTCGTCGGCGTTGTGACCGTCGGCGGGTCGTCTTCGCGGATGCGTTTGGTCTCTCCTCCTTTCACCTCCTCTTCCTTCTCCTCTTCTTCCGTCACTTTCGTCTCAACCCGCATGCTCGACATCAGATCGGCAACGCGGGAGTAAGTCGAGCAGAGTTCGGCGCTGGTGTCCTTTTCCTCCCAGTCATCGTCGTCGTCGAAGCAGGAAGAAAACGGCCAGCCGGGACAAGGGATGAGCTGCAGCTGCGACAGCTTTTCGATTTCTCTCAAGACGGCATTCAAAGAGAGATACGTCTGTGTGACGGAAGTTCGAGTGGGACAGGTGTGAGCAGAGACGACCACCACCGCACAAACGTATGACGGAGTAACTCACCTTGCTTTCGTCGTGACCGACGGTGAATCGTCCGTCTTCCTTCTTGTGAATGGCGAGGTTGTGAGGAGTGCCTCCCTTCTTCTTGAGAATTGTGAGGACGAAGGCTTCGTGCTCCTTGGGCGTCACTCTAACCAAAAAGGTTCCAGCTTCCCTCCCCTCGAGCCGTCGGTGCGCCTCGGCTCGTTCCACCGTTCCGTGAAACCACCTGGCCATTACACAAGCGGCGGCGACGCGGCGTGAGAACAACGCCGTGGTGGAGAGCCCAGATAACGCGGAACTGCACAAGAAGCGAAGCGAGGGAGGCGTACTTTTCACAGACGACCTTGCGAATGTTGTCGAGGATGTTACTCCGTATGCTGGACGCTCTGCGCTTGTTCAGCGGACCGAAGAGATTCAATATTTCGCCAAACTTTTCTATGTGCACACACGCATCCTCGTCCTCTCCGGCTGTGGTGAACACGATCCAATGGGGAGGGGGGAGGATTAGTTAGCCCATCAACAGTTGGGTCGCGTTAACTTGACGCACCATTGGTGAGGATGGTCTTTAGGCAGAGGTAGTTCGTGCGAGCGAATAACTCGTTGTAGCGGCGACGGCTCTTCTCTGGCATGCTGATGCCGAGGTATTGGTAGAATCGTTTCGAGAACTCTTCCCACGGCACCAAGTGCTGAACGCGAAGAAGGAACCGCCATCATTAGAGGTCACGCAACTAACAGACAATGAGGTTCGCAAAAGAGTGCAGACAGATACCTCTTTGAGGAAGCGCTCGCTCCAGAAAGACTGTCCGTGTTGATCCGTGATCGCCAGTTCCACCAATATGGCGTCCAAGCGGGCATTGATGTCTTCAAAGTCTGGTCGCTGTGGTGGTGATGAGAATTAGGATGAGCCACCAAAACACCTCAAAAGCCTTGAGAACAGTCTGTGGCGTACTCTTTCTGGGTTGTCGTGCCAGCAGTCTTCCATCAGCTTCTTCAAGGATGGCAGGCAGTCGCTGGGAATCTTGGGTCTGATCTCGTTCTTACAGATTCCCGTCTCGAGTGCTTCGTTGGACAGATCGCTGCACAGCGGCAAGAGAACGACGTCATGGTCAGTGATGACATCGCAACGAGCGTTCAAAGCGTCGCGCGACGTTGTCGCCACACGCAGCATATCGGAAGGTAAGAGGGGATGTGTACTCGAGATCAGAGTATAATCGCTCACAGGTGTATATCTGCCACAGGAGCATTGAAAAGGAATAGACGTCTATGCAGAGGGAGGAAGCGTTAGAGCGAGTTCGGCGCTTCACCAACCGACCGATTAATCACCACCTGCAACAACAGCGTACCTGCTTTCTCGTTGTAGTTGGAGCCCTTCAAAATCTCTGGGGCCATCGTGGTGAGCGTGCCCACCCTCTCGCCTCGCAATCGAGAGATCCGCTGAGGCTTGAGGATGCTCAGACCAAAGTCGGATATCTTGACGTGGTACGATTTATCGATCTTCTTGTACTGTTGTGCGATCATGGAGGTGAGCAGGAGAAGAGGAGTGCCGAACAATAAGAGGGACCAAAGAGAGGGAACTGTCGTGAATGGAGAGCAATTGTACCATCAGGTTCTCCAGTTTAAGATCCCTACGCACGTAGGCGAAGAGAAAGAAGGTAAAACAGGTGAGTGCACATACATCCCGGGCAAGCACATGCAGCTCACCCGCGCGGATGAGAACGGCAGAGAGTGTGCGGGGTAGAGAGGCGTTCGTACCTGTGGATGATGGCCGGGTTCATGGAGTGGAGCCAGAGCATGCCGCGGGCGGCGTCCTTTGCGAGAGCCATCCGCTGCCACACGGTCATTTTCTTACCGACAGCTGATTTGATGAGCAGCCGCTCCAAGTCCCCGTCCATGATCTCCAAGACGATCTTGAACTTGCTCGGCTCGGTGCAAGCACCAAGACAGAGGATGAGGTTTGGATGCAGGTTGGTTCTGTGGGTTTGGAGTGCGCGAGAGAGAGAACGAACAAAATAAGGGGCGAACCAGATGCGGGGCGGGCATTCGTGCCGAGAGAGGGCGATTATAAGGAAGGGGGCAACGTACGTCATAATGTTGATCTCATTTCGCAGGTACTCGATCTCCTCCCGGGTGAGCGCGCTCGCTTTCTCAGGAATGGGGACTTTGATGGCAACACTAGCAGGCAAATGAAAAGACGATGATGAAAAGGAGAAGGGCAGATGGCGCCATCCAATAAAAAAGGTTAAAAAGGTAAAAATTTGAACTTAAGCACAGGAAATGGAGCGGTGAGGTCGTACGTGGAGCCGAAGCATTCGCCCTTCCACACGGTGCCAAAGGTGCCACTACCCAGCTTCGTGAGGAGCCTGATCTCCTCATCTTCTATCTCTGAAGATTTGAGCAGGCGGGAGGCGAATCGAGACGTGTAGCTTCCGAGATAGCTTCCGTTTTGCGTCATCTCGGATGAGTTATTCATTCTCGCGTCTCCACCGCCTTCTTCGAGGCTCTCCTTCCTCCTCGTCTGGCGTGTCCGTCGTGGCGTCGATGATGGGCGGTGGGTGCCAAAATTCGTTCTCAAACGCCGCCCCCTTTCGCTTCAAACAAATGGAGCCAATGCGAACAGCTCGATTTCCAGGGCCTCACCTCCTTTTCCTTTCGCCAAGCGCGTGTCGTCTAGGCCAGGCCACTCTCACCTCTTCTCTCCCTAACTATCTCTTGCAACCGCGAGCGTTGCGTGTAGTGCAGGTCCTTCGGTTGACGCGAAGGCTGGAGCTGAGGGTGTTGTGCAGCATGCGCGACCGCGTCGACGCCGTCGCACCGCGTGTAGCCGACAAATACCGCCCACGGCGTGTTTGCCCTTTCATTTCGTCACAACCCAAAGCTGATGAGCATACTTGAAATTCCAAGTTCAAAAAGGGAAATAAATGCAAAGGAATGTATGTGGCATCCGCAATATGCGTCGACTGATTTCTTTTTTCAGCGTTTTCCAGGACGTGAGGGTCTTTTTTTTCACAACGCTGCGTACGCAGTGAGCTGGCAGCAGAGAGCCACCAAAGAGAAGGGATCGCGAGATGCGCCTAAAGCCAAAGGTGAAGAAGGCGATTTCTACCCCTGCCAAGCGCCAAAGCAAATCGGTATCCCTCAACTTATGCCAGGGTCTGCGCCAGGGGCAGTTTAGACGAGAAAACTCACCTCCCCCCCCCTCTACTCGCGCAAATAGATCATCGCGCAGAAAGAGCTGGCCGAGCGGCTCGCCCAATGCAAGGAGGAAGAGCTGCTCGATCACCTCAAAAGCTTCACCCAATGGACTTTTGGCGAGGTGCCCAGCCTCTGCCCGTCTTTTTATCTTTGCATTATCTTTTATTTTGTATTTTGGTGAACGCACCCACGCTGGTGGTTGCTGACGCAACCTGGGACGGCGGCACAGGGCGACATTCATAACTGGGTGGATGCCCTTAATCGTTTCGACGAGTTCCTCTCCAAGCTAGCCGAGCACTATGAGCCGCAGGCGGCTCTCGATTTGCCCATCTTAAAAAGGTTTCTTTTTGATCTTGCGACGCAAAATTGTGCTCAAATTGTGTCATCAATCATCACGCTCACGCGCTCGCCCTGTGGTTACGTGCAGCTCTTTCCCAAGAGACACGGTTCTTCACGTCTTGCGCGTCACGTGCCTCATATTGGAGAACAGCTTCAATCGCTACCTCTACGGTTCGGCCGAACATCTGGGCGATCTGCTGCGCATCGACGACGCGGAGATCGTTCTAGCGACCCTCACGCTGCTGTCCATACTTGTAAAGAAAACGCGGTCGAGGGTCACTACGCGCATTCATGGCGATCCTATTCTCAACGCGCAGCTGTTCTACCTTACCAAGGGCTGGGGCGGCAAACAAGACGGCCTGGGCCTCCTCTACTGCGTCCAGGACAAGGACGTAACATCCAAGGTATGGAAAAGCCCGCTGCTACTCCACCTCCACCATGCGCACTGACCAGTGCTCTGCTTGAGACCCTTCTCGGGTCATGTCCGTCACCCAATCTTTCACACTTATCTTACTCGCTCTCTTTTTCTTATTAGCTCTCGGTCGGCACGACGCTGCAGTTCGAGTTCTTCGTCGATCCGAATGACTCGTCCGCGACCACGAAGCCTCTCCTGGCTGGAGGCGCGCTCAGCGCGAACGAATCAGACACGATGGAAGTGGAGTCAGCCGAGAAGAAGGTGGAAGACACCGCCGGTGCAAAGGAGCCCGCAGCCCGGAAGGAGGGCGAGGCGACGTCGGCGGCTGGCGAGAAGGCCACTCAAGCGGGACATCGCAGCGTCCAGTTCCCGTGCTTCCACCTCTTCACCGAGAGCAACATTGACATTCTGACGCAGTTGGTGACCAAGTACTCGATCCCGCGCAAGTACCACTTCCCGCTGCTCATGCGCATCCGCCTAGCGCGCGCGTTTCCCGACGTGCAAGCTCGCCGGGATCTCGTACGCACCAATCTGCTAGCCTTCACCGTGCTCGCTCAAGCGCACATGGACCTCGGCACCCTTTCCTCCTTCTTCCTCTACGAGCCCGAGTTCATCGCGGAGCTGATGGAGCTGGTCAAGTCCGATAGGCACACGCCGCAGGACTTCCGCATCCTTGCCCTCGACGCTTTGAGCGCCCTCACGACCGACCGATCAAGGCTTCCCAAGGTCATCGCGGCCACGGGATCTTCGCAGCATCACGGAGAGCTTCCCTCCATGGTGCGCAAGTCTGTCGCGACCCTTACCGGCTCAGTGGAGCATCCGATCTACACGCTGCCCTTCATCGATTCTCTCTTTTCCTTCCTCGCCGCCCTCATGGCCACACCCGACGGCATCGCCGCGCTCAACACGGCCGGCATCATCTCGACCCTGCTTCCTCTTCTGCGACACCAGAACCTTGAGCATGCCAGCGTTCTCATGCAGTGCTTGAGTATTCTCGAGTACTACGTTGCGGGCAGCAACAGCGCCGCTGCCGTATCTCTCTTTCGCGACCTGGGTGGGCTGGACCTTCTCATCGAGCGTTTCAACACGGAGATCGCCAGCGTTCAGAAGGCCAAGGAGCAGGAGAACGCCGGCATGATCGTTGAAGGCGCGAGCGAGATCGACGCCAAGGACAAGGGCAAAGAGCGCGTGGACACCAAGCCAGCGACCACCGCCAACGAGTCTTCATCATCCCAACAGGAAGAAGAAGGAGAGGAAGAGGAGAGCCACCTCTCTCACCATCAACGCACCCTGGTGAAGACCATCCTTCGCATCCTTTTGCCCTTCATCCAGGGTGGAGGCCGCAGAAACATCGGGCGCTTGACCGGGGTCATCGAAGGCCCCTTCCCGCGAGCGCTCTGCTACGTTATGGAGCATTACCACTACTTTGGAGAGCGAATCTTCTCACTAGGTACCTACGTTCCCACTGTCATGCATCAATCGGTTTCGGTTCTGATACGACGCATGTACTTGCACAGCCGTTTCGATCATGTCTGGGCTGATCAACAACGACCCCACGCGCTTTAACGCGCTGGCCGAGGCGGGTCTGCCCAGGGCTTTCCTCACATACGTCACTCAGGGAGTTGAGCCGTCGTCCTCGGTAGGTCCCCTTAATCAATTACTCTCACGACCAAGCGCTACTGCGTGCTCACCACCACTCTGCTCAACAGGTCATTTGCGCGCTTCCTTCAGCGATCAGTTCGCTGTGTCTCAATCCTACAGGCATGGCCGCCGTTGTGGAAGCCAATGTCATCGGAGCGCTCCTCTCTCTCTTCACCACGCAGAAGCACAGAAAGGTGATCAAGAGCGGCGACACGGCTTCGCGATTGGGCGCTGGCGTCGATGAGCTGCTGCGCCATCACCCGGCTCTAAGGCCTCTTGGCATCAAGGCCATGATCAACGCTCTTAGGCGAGTGTGCAAGATGGGTGGCCTTACTCTCCCGGAGGATCTGGAGACTGAAATCCGCGAAGATGAGGAGGATGACGACGACGAGGAAGAGAAGGAGGACGAGGCCATAGCCGAAGCCTCTCTCCCTGATGTCCCTACCGACACGTCAGCACCGATGACCGTGGAAGAATCCGCCGTGTCCCCCGCCTCCTCTGGTGAATCGGCCACGACCCCCGCTGAAGCACCGCAAGAACTACCTTCGGCGGAAAGCATGGAACTCTCATCGGAGAACGCGGTGGCGGTCAAGGAGGAGCCCGTGGAAGCGGAGCAAAAGGTTCCGCCCTTCGTGGAGCCTGATGTCGAGCTCGAGTTGGACGCCGGCCTGCTCTGCGATTACATCGGCAATCTGGGTCGGTTCCTCGAGACAATCTTCGCGAACAGCGAGCACGGCCGTAGCTTTATCGAGGCGCATGGCATGAACCTCATGCTCAAGCTGCAGAGCCTTCCCGAACTGCCACCCACATTCCCCAGCTCGAACGCGGCTCATTCGCTCATACTCGCCTTTCGATCGCTGGCCGCCCATCACACGCCTACTCTCTTCCGTGGCGTGCTGGAAAACATGGCGACCAAGTTTGACAGCCTCGACAGCCTTCAGCCATCGTGGCGCGACGGTTCTTCGTTCCTCGAAGCTGGTATGCTAGGATGTCTCAGTACTTGCGTTGTTATTGATCACGCCAGCACTAACACCGGTGTTATTGCAGAGGACAATGCGACGGTAGGAATATTGGCGAGCATCGACTGCTTCGCTGGCCTGTTGGCGGGACTCGTGCGCGATCCGGCTGGACTTTCGCGCCCAGGCACGACCAGCCTCAGCGAATGGATCACTGACGCCGGGTCTAAGGTGAGCCTGTCGCTCGGCCACCTCCAGCGCTGCATTCTCTGGGAAATAGCCCGTGAAGCCCATGTCGAACGCAAGAAGGCTGAGGCTAACAAAGCTGCCGAGGTCCCCGCCGAGGAGACGGTTATGACCGAAGCCCAACCTCTCATCGCTGACACGAGCAGCACCGAGACGCAACCCGCGGAAACCACACCTGCCGCGCCAATCATGTCCGCAGAAGGCGAACCCACCACCTCTGCCGCGAGCACCAGCAGCGAGGGAGACGAGAAGAAGCCGGACAAGAAGGATACCAAGCAGCTACTGGTTCATCTCGTCTCGAGCATCCACTCAGTCTCGCAGGGCCTTGCAAAGGCTCTTGGCGCTCGTCACCGCAACAGAGACGAAAAGGTGGTACACACTCTCGCCCAGATACTCGTCCGTACGTTGCAGGAGCACCTCACGTGGGCGCCCAAGGCCTACACCGATGACGAAGCCGAGGCACCCGTCCAATGTGCCTACCTCACGAGCGTCGTGGGCGAGCTCCGGTCGTTCTTCTTCAACGAGAGGCACAACAACACGCACACGCTCCTCCTTCATCAGTTCAACTACGTCGACGGCGTTACCACCTTCCTCAAGACGTTCAACCGGGTGGTCGACATCTACGTGCATCTGCGCGAGAAGGAGCTCGAGCGACAACCCGAGGCCATGGAGAAGGACAAGGGCAAGGAGAAGCTGGATGCCGTTGCGCCGACGCATAGCAGCGCGGAAGGGGCACCTGTCGGCGACGTCACCCTCGGTTCGATAGTCAACGAACAGCCCAGCACGCCCGAAGCGGAGAAGATCACCAACAGGGACCCCGACATGGAAATGGCCGAGAGCGCTCTCCTCACCTTCGGCACGGTGCTCAAGTACCTCGTGTGTGGTCCCATGGTGGCTACATCTCCTATAACAGCCAACATGATGACGCAGACGCTGCCGGGTCAGCAGGGCTCGTTCGATCCGCACATCTTCCTCGGCGGAATTCAGTCGCGCGTATTGCTCTCCGTGATGCCCATCTGGAACCACCCGCTGTTCGCTCACTTCCCTCAACGCTTCATCACATCGCTCATCCACGCCAACCGCTTCATCATGGAGGGCGAGGCTGCTGCGGCTGCCGCTACGGCAGCTAGCATCAAGCCGCGCACGCCGCCCAAGCCCAAGAAACAGTTCGAGCCCGATCCCGGCGTGGTGACTCAGCTCATGGAGATGGGCTTCTCGCAGCGACGTGCTGAGGACGCACTGCGCCACATCGGCGCCAACAACGTCGAATTGGCCATGGACTGGATCTTCACCAATCCCGAACCGGAACCCGAGCCAGCGCCAGCGGTTATGCCTCCGGCTGCCCCCGCTCTCGGCGAGGCTTCCGTGCCCACGTCGGCGTCGCAGGCGGCTGACGAAATGGCTGAGGCGATGAGTGAGGACGAAGAGTTGGCCGCTGCCCTAGCCATGTCGCTTGGCCAGTCCATCGAGATGCCTTCTCCAGCTGCATCGTCGAGCGCACCTCCGCCTCCGCCGGTCAAGGAAGAGCCCGCTTCTGTGGTGCCTGAACCGCAACCAAAGCCGGTTGAGGAGTCACCCAAGAAGGATGAGCCTGTCGATTATTCGAAGCAGTACGACATTCTGCGCAAGGGCATGCTCGAGCGTTGCGTGCGTCTGCTGACCGAGGTCGACAACTTGACCTTTACGGTGGTCGACGTCCTCTCGTCCATCTGCAAGAAGCCTGACGAAAAGACGGCCGCGCTCACTGGCGCTAAGCCCGACGAGCGCGCTCACGTGGTGGAGGCGCTCACGGATCAGATCAGGCTTGCCGCTGCCGAGCGTCCGCCTTCGAAGGCGCTCTACCGCCTCACGCACGCGCTTACACTCCTCATGACCGAGAACACGTCCATTCGCGAGCTGGTGGCCAACGGCGATCTTGTGCCCATCTTCCTGGACCTTCTTGGACTCCTAGCTGCTGATTCCGATAGCAGCAAACTGACGCCAGCGGAGAGGGACGACGGCCCAGCCTGGCTCACCACCGTTCTTCTCGCCCTCGATACCCTCTGCCAGCTGCCTAGTCAACTGCCTGCCACCCTTGCTGATTCGTCCTCATCGGCCTCCGCGAAGCGCGATGAACCGTCAGCCGCGGAGTCACTCGGAGTAGACGCGATGGACAAGGACGAGCAGGCCACACCTGCTGCCAAGGAGGCCGACGCTACCCTACCGCTGATGGAAGTCCCCTACCTGCTCTCGTTGCCTTATCGCAAACAGGCATTGGAGGCCTGCGTTAGTCTCATGCAGCGTCCTCTTCATCCCGATCCGATGCAAGCCGTGCTTCAGCTCTCGTCCCATCTCACTCGGGATTTCGAGCTGGCCCAGCAGTTCATCCACCAGGGCGGATTGACGGCGCTCCTCGTGCTTCCACCCGCGAGCAGCTTCACCGGGCAGGTGACCCTCATCACCACGATCCTGCGGCATCTCATCGAGGAGCCCAGCCTGCTACAGCACGCCATGGAATCGGAGATCAAGGCTACCATCACCAAGCTCATGGGACGCAGCGGTGCGCTGGTGAAGCCTAGGAACTTCCTCTCCACTGTGGCGCCGCTCGTCTGCCGCGATCCCGTCACCTTCCTGCGCGCTTCGGCCAACGTGTGCCGTTTGCGTGATCCCAAGCCTACCGTCTCGCCTGCACGGTACCCTCTCCCTTCTCAAGAGTACTTTCTCACAGTGGTTTGATCTAACCCCTTGTGGCATGACTCCAGGGTCGTCCTTTGCCTCGCCAACCCTGCGCCTCCCCCCAAGAGCAAGGGCGGTTTGCAGCCTACAGCCTACAGCACCGGCACCAGCGCAGGAACCAAGAAAGAGAAGACTGACCTCGTTAGTTCGGGCAAGGCAAAGACCAAGCGTGCGACGCCGTCGACTTCCGTCCAGGTCATCACCGAGCTGACCAACGCGCTCCTCACGCTTTCGAGGATTAAGAAGGCAGTCGACGTCAAGCCTACTCCTGTTGCCGAAGAACGCGACAAGGGCAAGGAGAAGAGCGACGCCAACGCTGGACAGGAATCGGCTAGCATTACTCCCGAAGGCGACCAGAGCCTAATGGGCGTGGCTCAAAAGCCCACCCTCACTTCTGGCGATATCCTCCAGATCCTCACGGACTTCATCACCACCTACCCGCCGTGTGGCTCCGTGCTGCTGCGTCAGCAGCTCAAGAAGACTGGAGCCAAGGGCAAAGGCAAGGAGAAGAAGGATAAGGAGGCCGCAAGCAAGCGACAGCTGCCGGAGACCAACAACATCATCAGCTATATTCTCGGCGAACTGCTACCCTGCTCCTCCTCTCAAGACGCCAACTCTCCAGCGTCGGTCGAGAGGCAGAAGCAGAACTCGTCTGCCGCCAACATGCTGGCCGCGCTCGCCCAGAAGCCGGAGGGCCGTCGGCGTGTCATCGACGAGATTACGCAGGCGATGCGGAAGGTGATCGCCGATCGCGATCAGTATGCCAACTACCCCGAGGTCATCCAGTCCCTGGTGGACTTCCTTTACCTGCTCCTCACGTCAAGCGCCTCGCGCAGTCATGCCAGTGGGTTCCTGGGTGAGGTGGCGCGCCTCATGCTGGACGTGGACACCATCAAGACCCTTACTGCGGCGCTCAACAGCGCCGACCTCAACCATCCAGATGCGCCTCAGCTCGTGAACTCGATCCTCAAGCCACTGGAGATCCTCACGCGCCTTACCGCCGTCATGTCAGCCAAATCTTCAGCGTCCACCGGAGAGAAGAAGCCGACGGAGGGGGAGACAGCAGCTGGTGCCTCTCAGCCCGCGGTTGGGTCGTCCACCTCGGCTCCCGAATCGATCCAGTCAGCGGCCCAGGAGGAAGCGGCCGTGGCTGCTGTGGGCGAGCCTCAACAACCGACCGAGGAGGGCGGTCAGGCACAGCTCGATAGCAGCGTGGAGCAGCAAGAGCAGGACGCCGCTGCCCAGGCTGGCGAGGGCGACATGGAAGAGGACGAGGCCCAGTCGGGCGAGAACTTCATCCAGAGTCATGCGGCTAATCTTACCGAGGCCATTCAAGCTCTGTCGGGGCAGCAGAGCCAGCAGCTGTCGAATGTGGTGAACATGACCCTGAACTTCATCGAGGCCGCGAACGAGGTTATGCAAGGCCGCGCGCACAGCGTTTCCGACATGTCGGACCTGAGCGATAGCGAAAGCGACAGCAGCAGCGACAGCGACCTGAGCGACGAAGAACGCGAGGAAGGAAATCCCGTGTTGCATCATCCCGAAGATGAGGACGAAGAGGATGAGGGCGAAGAGGAAGGCGTCGAGGAAGAGGAGGACAGCTCCGAGGAGGAAGAGGAAGAAGAAGGAGGCGAAGAAGACGCTTACAGCTACGAGGAACCCGGCAACCACCACGAGTGGAACGGCCAAGGCGACTTCGACTTCTCAATCCAAATTGGGAACCAAGCGGCTGCCGCCGGTCGCCCGTGGTCGCTCAACGTCGAGGATCTCCTGATCGGAGGCGCTCCGCTTCGAGACGTGAGCTTGCCACGCGCGGTACCGCCGCCTAACCCATTCCTCGCAGAGTCCGTGGAGTCAGCACACCCGCTCCTCGGCATGCGAACGGCAGGAGTTCCCGCTGGCCTGACAGCAGACATGGCCGAGGCGGCCCTCTACCCACTGCCGTCCTCTCTGCGCGGCAACCCCATCATGGAGGACGAAGTGCGTCGGCTGTTTGGCCGTGTGCGAGCTCAGCGCGCAGGCCGGCCCGGCCAGTTTGGCGAGGAAGGTCAGCGCACCACGCCAGGCATGACCGAATTCGCTGCCTCGATCGAGCCTCTGTTTGTGGAGACTATCCGCCGCATCACTCTTCAAGAGCTCAAGGAAAAGGAAGACGCCGAACACGCCGAGCAGGAGAAGCTGCGCAGGGAGCGTGCCGAGAAGGACGAAGAAACATCCAAGGGGACCGAGGAAAAGGCCGCTGAGGAACCTGTGACAGAGCCCGTCACTGTCGATGCCCCCGCGGAGCTGCCCACACCAGCGACGACTGAGTCCACGGAGGCAACACCAACGGTGCCACCCGCCGCCCAAGACGCCGAAGGCGCTGCACAGAATGCACCTACTCTGGCTGAGACGCCTGTGGAGCCCCCCGCGGCTGAGCCCATGCAAACGTCGGAAACCGACAGCACTCAACCGGCTAGTGAAGGCACAGCGGCCGTGATCACTGCCGCGGAGACTTCGGAATCAAGCGTCTCCGAAGCAGCCCCGCAGCCCTCCGATTTGGCTCCTGCGGTCCCCGCCGAGAGCGCGTCTGCACCTCCTCCGGAGCAACCGACGGTCACTTCCCCCGAGGAAGACCTGGGCATCGATCCTGCGTTCCTGGCGGCCCTTCCTGAGGATCTGCGCGCCGAGATCCTTGCTGAGCAGCTCCATGCACGCTCTGTCGCTGCTGCTTCGCGGCCACCTCAGCCAACGACCGCTGCGACAGCGCCCCCGGCTGCTGCAACGCCGAGCGCACCATCGACATCGTCGTCTTCCTCATCTTCCGCGGCGCCATCATCTGCGCCGTCATCTTCATCAGCACCCGCGCCGTCTACTTCGACCGGCGCCCCTGCTGCGGAACCGGCGGTTCCTGCGGTGTCTACAACTTCAATCAGCCCTGATTTCATCGCAGCCTTGCCGCCCGAGATCCAGGCCGAGGTGCTGCAGCAGGAGCAGCAGTCGCAGGCCGCGGCAGCAGCCGCTGCCGCGGATCTCAACCGCGCGCAGGCCATGACAACGGCGGATTTCTTCGCGACTCTCAGCCCAGACTTGCGTGAAGAGATTCTGCTCACGCAGGACGAGGCTAGCCTTCCGCCCGAGCTGGCGGCTGAAGCCAGCGCGCTGCGTGAGCGGGCCCTTCGCCAGTATCAGCAGTACAGCAACCGACGACGTGAAGGCGGCTGGGGTGGAGTTGCCTTTGGCGAGGGACGACGTGCGCCCGTACCGCCCGAACCCGCGGTAGGTCTCGGCCTAGCATCGCGCGTCAAGGCCATCAAGGGCGGCGACATCCAGCCGTTGGAGTTGGAGGGACGGCCCATAATCGAGCCTTCGGAGCTCGTGCACCTCGTGCGCCTGCTATACCTGGCCAAGCCCTTAGCTAAGGGTCTGCTTCACCGTCTATTCCTCAACCTCTCCACGCACAAGGAATCGCGGATGCAGCTGCTCAACATCATGATGGCCATCCTCGATGCCTTCAATGTCACGTCGCTGTCTTCGTCGTCCACGTCCCCGGCTTGCCAGAAGCGTCTCTTTGCTTCGTTCGCCGAAGCGCTCGAGGCGTTGCCGGCTGTGACGCCATCATCCAACTTTTCGCCGCTCGAGGACCCGTGTCACTCGCTCCTGTCGGCTGGCACCATGAACACCTACGCGCACTCGGGTCAGCATCCGCCCTCGCTGGTAGCACGACGCGTTCTGGAGATTCTGTGCCACTTGCTTAAGCACAACCCGCGCATTGCCAGCTTCGTTCTGGGCAGCATCGATGACATCGAGGACAGCAACATCGAGGCCAAGGACAAGGGCAAGGAGATCGCCGAGCTTGCTACCACAACTGCTTCGTCGTCGTCGTCCTCCTCCTCCTCGTCTTCCTCTTCGAGTTCGCCCACGAAGTGGTGCCCGCTTGCACGCATGATGGACCTGCTCGGTGTGGACCAGTTCAGGAACAGTAGCGCGCAGCTGGATCAACTGCTGCAGCTACTGGCCCTGTCTGTGCAACCGCTGGCCAAGCTCAAGGCCCGGGAAGAGCGACGGAAACGCGAGATTGAAGAACGTGAGGCTCGCGAGCGTGCCGAGCGGGAGCGTCGCGAACGGGAGCGCCTACGCGTCGAACTGGAGGCCGCTGAGCAGGCTATGACCGAGGAGGCAGCCCTCGCCGCTGCTACCGCTGCATCCACAGAGGACATGCAGGCCAACGCCGCCGCTCCGGTGGTGACTCCTCCTGCTTCAGGTACGGACGAAGGCCAGCAGGATGCTTCCTCCGCACCAGTCGGCAGTGCAATGGAAGTAGACGCTACGCAGACTGCTCCCTCGTCTGCTGCCCAGGAGGCGGTCCTTCCTCCTTCCGTCCAAACGGAGGAGCAACCGGTGGCCACGACTCAGGCTGGAATGGAGGTTGAAACTCCAGCCACGGCGCCTGCCGAGGAGAAGGAGGAGAAAATGGATGAAGAGAAAGAGAAGGAGAAGGAACCCAGGGAGCGAACTGCCGAGGAGGTATGTGATTCCTCTTTGGTGTTTGTCCGGATGTCACACGCTGATTCATCTGGTCTTTTTTTATTTTGGCAGGTCTGTCCTCAAGTGCCGGTGGAGGACTTGCGCAATCTGGTGAGCATCCTCACGCTGGAGAACTGTGCTGAGGGCACTTACAAAAATGCCACCCATGTGCTTCAGCAACTGTCAGCCAACGCGCTCAACCGGTACCACCTACCGTCTCCACGTTGTTGCTCCACCGTCACAGATTTACTGATTTCATGTACAACTTCAGAGAGGTACTGTTCAAGGAACTTATCAGTGCGGCCGAGGGTCTAGCGGAGGTCGTGGTGAATGGCCTCGACGGACTCTGCGAAGAGCTGGCCAGCTCGTTCCATCCGACGCTCATCCTTTCCATGGCGTCGTCCATCGCCGAACTTAACCTTCTGCGTATCATCAAGACCGTGATGGCCCTGCCAGCCACACCGGCACAGTCCACCGACGACTTCATCGACTCTCTGCGCCTGGAGCCGCTGTGGGACGCGCTCGAGAGGTGCCTCGACATCATCACGGAATCCATGGAAAAGGACGCCGCGACCAAGAGCAAGAGCAAGACCGGCGACAAGGGCAAGGAGCGCGACACTGGCGACGCCGAGCGCGATGGCAGCAAGTCGCCCGCGGCCAACCTGCTTTTGCCCATCATCGAGGTGTTCTTCGTCGTCAACGCCAAGGACCCAGGCCCGCTCAAGCGCTCGGCCTCGGTGATCGACTTTGGTCCAGCGCCTGCCTTCCCGCGGTCGGGCTCTTCGTCATCGCTGCTGCGCCAGTCGGCGTCGCGCGACAATCTCACGCGAACCATGTCCAGATCGAGCTCGCTCTACAACCTCTCCGAGCAGCAGTCACGCTTCGCTATGTTCGCCGAGAAGCACCGCGGTCTGCTCAACGATCTCGTTCGCCAGAACCCGGCCCTCCTGCACGGCACCTTCAAGGTGCTGCTCAAGTACCCGCGCGTGCTCGACTTCGACAACAAGCGCGCGTGGTTCCGGCATCAGCTGCAGAAGCTCAAGGACACCCGCGGTTACTACGGTGGCGTGCGCCTGCGTATCAACCGTGCCAAGGTCTTCGAGGACTCGTACCGGATCATGAGCGGGCGAACGCCGGAGGAGCTGCGCGGTCGCATGACGGTGCAGTTCCAGGGCGAGGAGGGCATCGACGCCGGCGGTCTAACGCGCGAGTGGTACGACATTTTGGCCAAGGAGGTGTTCAACGCCGACTACGCGCTCTTCATCAACACGGCCCAGGACAACTCGACGTTCCAGCCCAACCGCTTCTCTTACTACAACCCCAACCACCTCGACTACTTCAAGTTCGTTGGACGGGTTATCGGCAAGGCCATCCTCGACGGCTACTTCCTCCCGTGCCACTTCACGCGCTCGTTCTACAAGCACATCCTGGGCATCACGGTCCAGCCGAGCGACATGGAGGCGATCGACCCTGAGTACTACAAGAATCTGCGGTGGATCTTGGAGAACGATCCGACGCCGCTTGACCTCACGTTCAGCAGCGAGGTGGACGAGTTCGGCAAGATGCGTGTAGTCGACCTCAAGGAGGACGGCAAGAACATCGCCGTTACCAACGAGAACAAGCACGAGTATGTTCAGCTGGTGACCGAGATGCGCATGACCACCTCGATCAAGTCGCAGATCGACGCCTTCCTCGGTGGCTTCCACGACCTCATCCCTCAGGACCTCATCTCGATCTTCAATGAGATGGAGCTAGAGTTGCTCATCTCTGGTCTGCCCGAGATCGACCTTGACGACCTCCGCGTCAACACACTCTACACTGGTACGCGTTTCCCCCACGACTGAGAGTCTCGTTTCATGTTCCTGCTCGCTAACACTTGACGTTTGCGTGCATAGGCTACGCGGAGAGCAGCCCGATCATCCAGTGGTTCTGGAAGATCGTGAACTCCTTCGGCCAGGAGGAGAGGGCGAAGCTGCTGCAGTTCGTGACAGGCACCTCCCGTGTGCCGCTCGACGGCTTCAAGAGCCTGCGCGGCATCTCCGGTCCTCAGAAGTTCCAAATTCACAAGTCCTACCGCAAGGACCAGCTGCCCGCTGCTCACACATGGTACACCACTCCTCCGTCATGGTTGTGCACACGGTTTCGCGTCTTTGTGTGCGCGCGAGAAGACAACCCCGTTTCTTACCGCCCAATGTGTTATTTTTTGCTTTCAGCTTCAACCAGCTGGACTTGCCTGAGTACGACAACTACGAGCGATTGCGCGAGGCTATCATGTACGCCATTCGCGAGACAGAAGGATTCGGCTTCGGCTAAGACCTTCCCGTCCGAGCATCAAGCCAAACCGTGTTCTTCCCTCGTCTTCAACACACGTAAATACACCATTCTCGTTTTGTTTGTACTTAAGCGCACCAAGAGCGACAAAGAGCGAAGGGAGACAGCGAAAAGCTGTCTCTTTCGTTCTTTGCCTTTGACGGAGGTGAGAATGCACGCCCTTGTGGTCTGATTTACTTGTCTCGGGAGTCGATCTGCAGCGTGACGGGTCCGTCGTTGACGAGCTCCACCTCCATCATGGCGCCAAACTGGCCATCTGCGCAGACACCGCGCAGCGGCGTGTGAGAAGATGAAAGATCGTTGTTTTTAGAGTTGGGGGCCACACAGACGTACCCTTGATCTTGTCCGCCTGGTACTTGCTCTTGACCAGCTCCACGAAGCGCTCGTAGAAATCCTTTGACCGATCGGAGCCCATCGCCTTGTGGAAATCGGGCTTGTTTCCTGTGGTGGGTCACATTGAATGAGTGGTGGCAGTCCTGATAGTGTGGCAGATGAATGTCGTGTGTGCGCTGGTGATGATCACGATCATGAACGTACCCTTGAGGTATCCGTAGAGTGTGAACTGGCTCACTGCACCAGGTACCCACCACGACCAAGACGCCAGAAGGGGAGAACGACATTAGACGGTTGACGAGACGCAGTCAATTATTGTGTTGTGTTATGTGTTGGGTCGATGCGCACCGAGGAGGACTTCGTAGCCCATCTGGGTGACGCTCATGTTCCACGCCTTGCCGGCGTCGTCCGGCCACAGTCGAGCGCCCAAGATTTTGCGACATCTTCGACAACGAGCGACGCAGGAGTCAGTCGATGAAGAAGAGAGTGATGGAGGGAGGGAGGGACGCATGTGTACATCCACTCGGCATCTTGAGGCGTGTCGTCATCCGTGATCCCGACCAGAACGACGAAGCCGCGATCGATGGAGCTGATGGTCTCGCCGTTCACCCGGACGCAGCCCCGCAGCACCCGTTGAATGATGGCCCTCATCTCTCCCTCCTCTCTTGATCGATCGCCGATTTGATGGTTCGATTTTTGTCGTTTTATTTTGGATTTTCCGATTTCGACCGCCACCTTACGTGCCTCCAGCGATTGCGGCGGCCTCGGTGTAGTTTTCCATCATCTCTCGCGAGAGATCAACGCGGGATAGGGCCTGCACACAAATCTCGAAAGTCTCGTCTCCTTCCAGACTGGAAGCGACATTCGCACAGAGAGAGAGAGAGAGGAAATCGTCATTAATTGGCAGACACATCGAGGGCGGCCCCGAGAGATCGACCTCGTACGACATTGAGGCGTCGCGATCGTAGTCCTGGAGGCGATACACGGAAGCCCTCGCAGGTCTACGGACCCGCGCTCCCAGAGCAGACGGCGAGGGAGCGGCAGCAGCAGCAACATCTCTTCATCATCATCCGCTACAGCGTCGACTACGGCGGCAGTGGGCGACATCTGCTGTGGTGTCGGTGGCGCGGCCAAGCTGTTGCGCAACAAGAGGAAGCAAAACGGCGACGTATCGATGGAGGGCAATGGCATGGCCGGCGCCGACGCCTCTTCGTCCTCCTCTTCCTCGACATCGCCGCTACACGATCGCATCCCGGTGATCTTCACGCACGAGGGCGTGTCGAGCGTGTGGAAGCAGCGGGCGGCCCGGGGCCCCGCGACGCGCGACGTCGATCATCGCAATCGCATCGCCGAACACGTCGAGCGCACGCTGGGCACCAAGATCGAGCTCTTCATCTCGGAGCGGCAGCCGTGCCACGGCCTCACCGTGGACGTCCTCGTCGTTCCGCCCACGGACGAGCGGCCCTTCTACGTGCTCGTCACGCGCGGCCTCTCCGAGATGCACATGAACGTGCATCCGCTCGCCAAGCACTCACCCAGGTTAACTCTTCGTCTCTCACTTGAGCTTTGTGCGTGTGTCGTGTGTCGTGTCGTGCGGTGTGCATTGCGTGCGTGATGTGCTTGATGATGATGCTGTGGCTCACGCTCGCTCGCTTGATCGTTCATGCAGCCGAATCGAGCTGGTGATATGTCTGCCCAAGGCGTGGGAGGTGTCTTTGGAGGCATTCCGGAAGGTAGAGCCTCTCTCTCTCTCTCTGGGTGTGTGCGTGTGTGATGTGCGAGCGTGAGAGCAACAGCCCTGATGTGGGGTTGCACGTCGTATGATGACCCCCAGAGCGAGCAATACTTTTGGCCAGTGCGACAACTGAAGCGACACGCTCTCTTCCCTGCAATCCACCACACCTTCATATCCCTCGGCCACACGGTCGCCAACGAACTGGTACGTCACTCCCTGCCCTCTCTCCCTCTGCACACTCGAGCGTTCGCAAGTCGGGACCATGAGGCGAGTCTCATCGACGTGTGCCCGCACTGCAGGTGAACGACGATATTCCACCGTCGCCAGACAACCCCTCTCGTCCGTTTTGCAGCAACACCGTGATGAACTCCATGCTGGTGCGTTCATTCTCTCGGTCTCTGCGCGCGATGGTTGATTGATCAATCAGCCCACACCCTCGCTTGTGCGTTTGTATTGTTGCGCCGAAACGTTTCGGCATCATACAGATGATGGTGCCAGCGCTATTGCCAGAGGAGTTCCACATCATGACGGTCAAGAAGCCAGGCAAGAAGAAAAAGAAGAAGCGATCGAGGAAGAAGGACAAAACGGATCCCAGCGGCCAGCGAGAGGACGCCGAAGCAGCTTCGGCTCCGCCCGCTCCCAGCAGCAGCAGTAGCAGCAGCAACGAGGCGAACAACAAGGAATCCAGTCCACTGGCGGAAAAGGCCGCAGCGGAAGATCCGCCAGCGCTGTCACAACAGCAACAGCAGGAGGAGAGCACGAACGAGACGCAGGTCGATGAAGCGAACCAGCGACAGCAAAAGCGACAACAGGGAGAACCGGAGTCAAAGGACGCCGGTGACGAGACGCAACCGGGGCGCGAGGAGGAGAGCGAGGCGGAGAAGGAGAAGGAGGGCGGGGAGGTGAAACAAGAGGGCGAGGAAGAAACGGAAGAACAACAGCAACAACAACAGGACGGCGACAAGAAGAAGGTCAGGAGAAGACGAGGCGGCAAGAAGAAGAACAAGAACAAGAACGGCGAGAATGGCAAACCGGGCGACGAGGAGAGCGGTGAAGGTCCATCGCAGCAGGAGACCGGCGCATCGGCGCAGGGAACGACGGAGGCCGCCAAGGCGAAGGCGAACGAGGGCAACAGCAGCAGCAACAACAACAGCAAGCAACAGAAAGGGAACGAACAGCCGTTTATGTACGGTGAGAACAAGGAGGACGTCTACTTCTACCAGCTGCTGCCGCTGTACCAGGAGGAGGTCGACTTCAAGCTGAAGCACGGGCTCGATTCGCTTCTGGAGAGGCTGGAGCAGCTCCCGCCTCTCGAAGTTATGACCATCACGCCTGGCCGACGGTGCGCCTGCCCGCCCGCGTTCACCGCCCTCGGGGATCTAACTGACACAGGGACTGTGTGGCGATGAACGTGCAGGAACACTTGCCAGATGCCGGTGAAGAGGAAGATCCTCCGAGCCCAGCGAAGGGCCTCGCCCAAGAGCGCGGGCGCCTTCCTGGCGGAGAGCGTCGTCGGTGGTGGTGGTGGCGAGGCCGCCACGCAGCGTCACGAGGAGCGCGAACCGGAAGATGAAGATCATCAACATCATCAACAGCAGGAGGGTGGTGGCTCGCTGGACAAGGAGGAGCCGCGCAGACTCGATTCCACCGACGGTGGCAACAAGGGATCCAATGATCAACACCAGCAGCCGCCAGAGACAGAGGCCAAGACGGACGAGAAGGAGGAGGAGGAGGCCACGGAAGAGGAGGACGCGTCGCCCGCCAACGTCGTCGTAGCAGCCGCTGACGAGGGCCATGAACATAACAAGTGCAGCCACCCAACCACCCACCACAATTAAAACAACGTTTGAAACTCTCTCTCTCCCGCCCTCCCCTTCTTCCTTGCCGCCGTTGGCCTCTGCCCTCGTCTCAGCTCTGCGACACCATCACACCACACGCAGTGGTGGCGCACAGGGCGCACTTTTCGTGCGATGATCGTACTGGAGGTCGACTGAAAATATTACGGCGGAGGCGCTGGCCAACGGGGGACATAGCTCTGGTCTTTTTACCTACACTCCCCGCACAAAGGATGTACGCACGCGTGTTTCTCTTGGCGTGCTTGGCCGCGGCGGCCGTGGTGCTTGTTGCCGGCACTGCCCCTCTTCACCTTGAGCCGGGCATGGTACGTTCCTCCTCCTGTTAAAACCTCCCTCCGGCAGAGCTCGCTCAATCAATCGATCGATCGATCGATTGATTTCCGTGGTGGCGATTAATATTTCTTTCTCGCTGCCGGCAGCCCAAGGACGCCTCTGCCGTCAAGGAGCACTATGGCTACATCCCCGTCAATCCTCGCTATGGTACGGCACGGAGCTAACCCATTCCCGGGGCTCTCCGCGCACACTTGGCGCGCTAACGTCGGTTGATCTGCTGCTGCAGATGCCAACCTCTTCTACTGGATGTTCGAGTCCCAGCGCGACCCGGCCAACGACCCCGTCGTCCTGTGGCTCACCGGCGGACCCGGCTGCTCGTCCGAAGTCGCTATCTTCTTCGAGGTGCGGCACGCGCCGTGTCTTTATCGCTCGGAGTTAAAAGACGTCACAAAGAATGAAGGCGCTGATGCCGTGCTTGTACTGGCGTGTGTGTGGTGTGGTGATGCTGTGGTTCGTCGTCGAGCAGAACGGTCCCTACAAGATCAACCCCGACCTGACGCTGTCCGACAACCCCTACGGCTGGAACTCGTTTGCCAACCTGCTGTACGTCGATCAGCCCGCCGACACTGGTTTCTCGTACGGTACGGTGACGCAGCCATATCTGCCTTACTCGGTTGCCCTCAATCTGCTCTCTTCTGACCTTATGTGTTGTTGTGGCATGGCTCCAGCTAACCAGGCGTACATCAAGAACCAGAGCATGGTCGCCACTGAGATGTTCACCTTCCTCCAGAACTTCTTCAAGACCTACCCCCAGTTCGCCAAGTCCAAGTTCTTCATCACTGGTTAGCACCCTTGAGCTTTATCTGCTCGGGCTCAGGCTCAGGCTCTGGCTCTCGCACACGTTCTCCATGAACCTCACACTTCGCCCCGTGCGTGGTCGTGATCACTAGGCGAGAGCTATGCTGGCCACTACATTCCCGCCATTACTGCGTACATCCTCGAGATGAACGCCAAGGGCGGTTACCCCAAGATCAACCTGCAGGCCATTGCCATCGGCGACGGTACACATCGATTCCCGATGCCCTTAATGCTCGCGGCGAGCGCTTGTGGCTGGCGTCTAACTGCTCGATCGCATGTACGTTCATTTACGCGACAGGTCTGATCGATCCCGTCTCGATGGCCAAGTCGTGGGGACCGTTCCTCTACGCTCACAACCTCATCTCGTCGGTACAGTCCTCTCTGACCCCAATGGCACGACCGTTTTGCTGGCAAACTGCTGACCTCCCGCTTCGTTCCTCGCTCTTTGTGCGCATCACAGAGCGACCTGGCCCAGACCCAGGAGCAGTTCTACGGCTCGTGCCTGCCGGACATCGCTAACGGCGACTACTCCGAGGCCTTCTACGATTGCAACCAGGTCCTCCAGATTGCTCTCTCCGGTACCTACATCGCGCTCCCGCGCGTGCACATGGATTCTTGAAAGACGACTTCTCTTACATGTCCTCGTCTTCTCCCCATCGCTCACACGTGTTTCAGCCGCCGGTAACGTGAACGTTTACGACGTGAGGGAACCCTGCACCTACCCTCCCCTGTGCTACGATCTGTCGCCCATCGGCAAGTACCTCAACCTGCCCGCCACCAGGAGGAAGCTCGGCGTCGGCGACAGGCAGTGGCAAGCGTGCAGCGGTGCCGTATGTCTGCCACTCTCCCGCGCTCCCGGGCTTGTGATGCAAGTGCTAACTTGTTGGCTGTTGGCAGGCCTATGCGCCGTTCGAGTCGAAGGACTTTGAGTACTCGTACAGGTTCGATCTGCCGATCATCCTGAAGAGCATTCCCGTCGTCATCTACAACGGCAACTACGATCTCGTGGTCGACTTCTACGGCACCACCGAGATGCTCGACACCATGCTGTGGCCCGGCAGGTCTGGATTCGTCAACGCCAGTAAGTACCCCACTCTCTTCATGCACGCATGCGCCTCACGCATCATCGCACGCACACCATTGCACACGCTAACGATTCTATCAATCTTCAGAGAACGGAACGTGGGTCGTTGATGGCAAGGTTGCTGGCTCCGTCCGTTCGTCCAATGGCCTCACCTACCTGATCGTCAACAACGCCGGTACGAGTTGTCCTCTGAACGAGACCGGGGGCTGATGATTCATTGCACTAACTCATCCATCGTCCATTGTCCACCGTCACACTCACCAGGTCACATGGTGCCTTACAACCAGCCCAAGAACGCGCTGGACATGCTCTACCGCCTGCTCAACCAGAAGCCCTTCGCCTAAGCACTGC